>MUZC01000155.1:821297-854630 GCA_002072015.1 Radix auricularia
TTTTAGGATGTGTTTTGGTTGAAGTTAATGCCCTTAAAAGTATTGTGGTTATTACTAAGATTAAGATTCTCATTTTCAGTAAGGCTAGTTTACTAGTTTAAGTTTAAGAGTTACGACAAGTAGTCTCAACTAGACTTAGATTTAGACTTAATATATTTCTATTAGTATTATTCTATAAGTTTAAGTATAATTTGTTTAAAGTGCTTTTATTTTTATATTAAGTTCAATTAAATTTAGCTTTGAATGTATAATTTATGTAATCCAAGTTATTTGGGAGGTTTATTTGTGCTTTTATTGTATGTGAGCAGTTACGGTTAGTTCAAAACAATAACAATAACAATGGCCGCCTTAACAGGTCTTAGTAATTTTAGTGCAAAATATCATAAAATACACAGTATAATATTATTAAACAGCTAATATTGTTATTATTTAACTAAATAAAGATTAGATTAGTGTTTTAGAAAGGATTAAGTATAATTAGATTTGAGAAATAAATGAAAATAATATGAAACTTAGCTCCAGTAACAAACAACGACTTTCACAACCGGAAATACTGTTAACTTAGTAATGAGATTATTGATTTATTAAAAAATTGAAATAATAACAAAAATTTAGATGAATTAGGTTTAAATAATTCTTAGCTAAATGGAATAACACCTTTGGGTTGAATAGTGCAAAAACCATTTAAAATTAAGATATATAAAATTTAAGAACATCCAATGTTTTAGGAGTTAAGAAGGTACTATTGGATTTCAGTGGTGCTGCTGTTAATTTTACATGACTCTGTATTAGAACGCAAGACATTATTGTAGAAGCGTATGCAGGATAAGCACTATTGGAATGACATCATGGTACAACTTACCCTTCACTTAGTAGTGTCGGCAGTGGAGGTACTATTGGGATCACAGTATTGCTAAGCCCCTCACAGAGTGGACACAGGTATTCCATCTTGTCAATGTCGTAACTGTAACTGTGTCTGAATCTCAAGGGTCTGCGTCTCTCACGGTTCACAATGTTGGTAAAAAATCTAAGAATTGAATTTTTTTCCTTGTATGCATAATATGCTTTATTTTGTAGTCTACTTTTTTTTTCCCCACTTAAGCACTGGCATTGCAATTATCATTATTAATAAATTATACTCCTAAAATAAAGAAGCAGGTACAAAGTGTATTTCTGAAAAATTGCAATAACCGCATTTTGTGACAGAAAGCTAAAATGATATAATATCTCAAACCTGATAAAAATGCTAATGCACAAGTTCAAAAATAAATAAATAAATTTGAAATAATTTATGAAAATTACTCTGAGTCAAAATGAGTTCTAAAAAAAATTATATGAGTAATTTGAAAGCTAAGATAAAATAGTGAGTGATTACAGGATAAGAGACTACTGACCCTTGCCAACATTCATGATGCATAACATGACCACAGGAACTGGTGTGAGTGCCTTTATTGAGGTCAGCAGGTGGGAACAATGGATCAGGCTCAGTTGTTGGACCTGACTGCAGTTTCCTGTTCTGACTCAAGACTGTTGACCTAGTAAGATATCATAAAGGTAAATGCAACACTTGAGCAGCCAAAGAGAATATTGACATTTAAGTTACTACAATAACAAAAACAACCAAAAACTTATAAACTTTCAACACAAGACATTTAAAAAATGCATAAATTCATTTTATCCAAAGATGAAGTTTCATTTTCCGTCCATGACCTAAATATCAATATAACAACTACAGCACATAATTGGCTTTCATCTATTCTATTTATGATTTTTAGAACACTGTCCGTGTGATAGCATTATGTTTATTGCATTATTGGTTATTTGTAGGCGTACAAGTGTTGGCTTTAATAAAAAAAAAAATTTTTTTATAAAATAATAAATTTTAAAAAAGTATTTGCATGCAAGTGTGTTGCTGGCCATTGATTGCTGCTGTTTTCTTTATTTTAGAATTTCACTATTACAAGCAAGGAACATAGGAACAACTCATTTCACAAGATAAAAGTGATATGGCACGAAAGAGATGCTGCTAACTGCCCATAAGTGGGTACTCACATAGAGATAATGCCACTAGATAAAAGTTATATTTTATGAAAGAGATGCTGTAAACTGCCCATAAGATGGTACTCACATAGAGACAATGTCACTAGATAAAAGTTATATTTTATGAAAGAGATGCTGTAAGCGGGTACTCACTGTTGAACAAAAGCTGATAGCACCATGGCCCGACCCGATGATGAGATTCTCTGCTCCTCCTGACACAGTATACAAGTCACTTGAATGGGTCCTAACATCTTGCTGCTACTCTGGTTAGGTCCCAGAGCAATGAGGACCTCATCCCCTGTCAAAATATCCCCCATGTCTACTTCACTGGGATGTTCACCTGCCTGCAATAACAGGGACTGTGGAAAAAAAAGAATGGAGTTTATTAGACCTGGGCGACATCTTTTATTTTTTGCACACATTGGACAATGTTTACACCTTTTTTTTGTGTGACTCTCAAAGAATCAAGTTTTAAACGGTGGACTATAAAGCTGAGAGGAGAGGAGTTTTGAAGGCAACATAACATTTACATCATTCGATTCTTTTTTCTTCTTCTGTAGTTGTTTTTTTTATTTACCTCTGTGCTGGTGTTCTCAAAAAGTTCTGCATTCTCTGCAATGAAGTCTCTCTGCATCTTGGCCATCTGAGCCATGATTTTAGCCCTCCTTTTGGCTGCGGCCTGTGTGCGCTTCTTCCTCTCAACATCTGACCTCAGATCTGTACATTTTGCTATGCTCTCAGCATGCTCCTTGGCCACGGGCTCATCAATTATTTTGAGAGCCTCTGCAAATTTCTAGACCGCAAAATAAAACAGTTCTAAATAAAAGATAACAAAAGGCTCAAAAAGTTTTTAAATGCCAAATGATTGTTTGTAATGAATCGAATGTCTTTCATATTGAATTTCAAATCTCATGAAAGGCTGTTGAAAGTCCCGGCTCAATGTGATTTCACTTTTTCAAACTATAAATAATTGGGTATCAATAAAGCTGAAGTAATTAACTCTTAAAGTCGCAAAGCATTGTAATGCGTCCCTTCCCGCTATCCCCAAAGCGTCCTAGAGCGTCCCTAGATACCACTCTCGTTAGAAATGAGACCTCGGAAAGTAAAAGCTCTTCAATGCTTGAAAAATGATGTATTCAACTTCCGGCATTGGTGCCGTTGCGCACGCTAGTGTTATCTCTTGATTCGCGATGTTTTTTGGTAGTTTTTACGGGTTTTTTTTTTAAGAAGCGATTTTCCTATACTAAAAATTATAGCACTAAACTACAGGTAAATATAGTATTTAACTCAAAACAGAGTTTTCGATGTGTAAAATAACCATTCTTAGTCTAAAAAATGAAGTTAGTATGACAATAATATTATAAATGGATTTTACACCATTTTAAAAATTTTATAACCAGTTGATCGTAATATGGGAAATCCTTACGGGAATGAGGCTTGAAGATTATTGAAAACCTTATGCGACTTTAAGAGTGAAATTAGCAGTGAAAAAAGTATGTAAGAAGCAGGAATTATATTGCTAGTAAAATAATGAATTAATTATTCATGGTGTGTAAATATATCCATTGCCTCCTTGAAAGGCAATATGCACATTGCTACTGAATAACTTGTGGATCATTACAAGACATTTTCACAGTCATCGAAATGTAATGTTAAATAATTTCTTGTAACTGAAGCTAGACTTTTCTGTGTTTATTTTAATGGACTGAATGTTGGAAAACGCTTACCCTGAGTACCCATGCTAATAAATCTTTGGACTCTTGGGTGCTTATATTTGGGCAATGCACAAGGTTCTGTAGTAGAGTCAAGATGTTGTCACCTGGGAAAAGATATTTTCTTTAATATGAAACCCCCCAAAAATGTTCTTTGCTGAAACTAATAAATACTAAACATTTAGCTCTTTGTAATCTTTTCCCAAATACTTTGAATTAAACCAAAAATATATGTGATTTTAGAAGCTTAAATAATTTCTTTAACAGGGGCAAGGGAATAAAGAGTTACAGTGGTATAAAGATAAGAGACAGACCTGAGCCGGATGCTGAGCCAGTGCCTTTCATTGCTTTGAAGAGGAACTCAAATGGCTTAGCCCCTATTTCCTGAGTCCTAACCTGCTCATGCAAGGCTAGACCAATGATGAATAACACCTGGAGATATAGGGAAGCCATAGAAGTTTAAAAAATCAGATATTTATAATTTACAGTTCATGCTGTCTTTTCTATTTCTAAAATTATCATTTACCTCATAAGCAAAAAAAGAATATATTTTTTTCAGTGATGTATTAACTAAGGTTGTTAAGACCGCTCGTTTTTGAGGACCGACTAACCGTTCAAAAAAAGACCGGTTAACCGCTCGTCCTTATATCCCTAATGTTTTGAGACCCATTTGAGAACTAACAAGAGAATGTTGTCGCCTGGCATCGTCTGATGGCATCAAAGCCCGCTTCCCCCCGCTTGCGTTCAGCTCTTTCCGCATGCCCCTCAATTCAAAGCATTTTTTTTAATCCAAAAAATTAACTAAACAGTGATGGTTAATTGTCTTTTTAATATTTTATTTTGGGTACTCGTAGTTCACCGGTCTAAATAAGAGGACAGGTTCAATCGTTCGTTAAAGTTAGCAAGGTTTTTTCATTAGTTTCAAAAACCAACGCCTCGCCCCGCCCTGTCCGTTGTGCATCATGTTTACCTCTCTTGTGTGTGATGCCGATCAACTCGATCAACTCGCGTATTAAAATTAATAATATAATAAAATTATAAAGCTACGGAGTAAACTATGACAGAATGGAATTTATTTAAAAAAACATTATTTTTCGATCGTCAACTCGCCAGAATAATTGAATTTTGCGACGCACACGTTCCCCCTCCCCGTTTTTTCCTGTTCAAATAGGGTTTGAGCTACACTCGGCGTACTATTACTACTATTAATGTGGTAATCAAATGCCTTTGACTAGCAGGAAAACTGTCACTAAAAGACCAAACTCGAATTTGTGGGCCGATTAGTCGCCCGGTATCTTTGCTACGTCTTTCAAATACCTCTAGTAATATAGGTACATGTACTTCATGTGTTGACATCAAACGCGCAATGTGTTAGCTCTTGTACAGTCACAGTGGCTCGACAACTAAATAGCTAGATCTTGGTATCGCTTTTACTCACCGCGACAAAGCGAGAGGGAGAGGCGCGTTACCGTTTGACGCTTGTGTTGTTTTTTTCACTAGTTTTTTTTAATACGTTATCGGTATTTGTTGTTGTTGTTGTTTTCTTTTGGGTTACACGGTCATACGGTCCTGATTAAAGATGACCGGTCCTGGTCTGAGGACCGGTTAACCGTTAACAAGCTTAGTATTAACATTTTAAATTTTCAAAATATATATAAATCCTAATTACTTATAAATACATTCTGATTTAATCCATGAATTGATGTAATATAGATTAGGATGGGGAAGATAACAAAGTTTGACTGTGGTACCATACTTTGATTATATTTTATTTTAATACATACAAATTAAACATTGACTATTAATCATCACAATTAAACTCTTTGTTTAGAAAAAAAAATATTAAATTTTTTTTTTTTTTTAAATGTATTTGTTAAAAATCACTCAATTGTGATGAATTTTTCCAAATATGATATTTTGTAGGCACCTGCTAACTCCAGTTTTTTAATTTCGGCATTAAAATATTTCAACTTTATACTAACCCTGTCAAACTGAGCCTCTGACCATGACCTTGAACGAGGCGCAGCTGTTCTTCGGAGAACAATAGAGAGTACATGAATCATGACATCACAGTGTAGAATATTCAAAGCTGCCTGAAACTGCTTGGTAAAGGGAGGTGGAACAGGAGGCGGAAGAGCTGTGGGAATACAGTTTAAAATAGGGTTAGGCACTGAGTCTTATAATATGTTCATTTTCTTTTTAGTTTTTAATCACACTAAAAATTGACCAGGTAATTTTAAATTTAAAAAAAATGTTTCGGTAAATTTAAACAGAGAATAATAAATGCGTAGTGGCTACAAATTAAAATTAGGTAAAACATTTTCACATTTATAAGTGGTGCCCTTTTAAGCTTTTATTTCCACTTCTGAGTAATTAAGATAATGCAGATCTGCCAGCGGGGTGAGAAGGTGAGGGAGTTCGGGTGATAATTTGTAATGATTTACTAGAGCAGTATTAGTTTTTGGAACTTGAAATTTAAAAAAAAAACATATGCTGAAAATGAAGTTCAAATTAATCAATGAGATAGCAGCAATAAAAAAATAGCTTTTAATGTAATCATGAATTATTTAATTTTCTTGGATAAAATTTTCAAATATCCTTGGTTAAATTTTTAAAAAAATTTTGTTTTCAGCAAATCAAGGAAAATAGGTGTATATTTTTGATAAGCTAATCCTCACCCAAGTCTTCTTCATTCTGTTTTTTCCGCTGACGCTGGACTTCTTCAGACTGAGATTTAGACATAATAAAGGTTAATTTATAAATACATTTTTTCCGTAGCAGGTCTGTGATTATCATTCATATTATGTATAATACAGATTATTACAATATTCAAAATATAACCTAATTCATTAAAATTTAATTGCCTTGTCTTGACTTGCAACAAGCATGCTTCCATAACCTCCAGGACCATCTTAAGCCCTCTGCTTGAAAAGCCCTCCCACCCCCTGTAGTATTCAACCCCTTGCTCTTATTTAGATGCAATGTTCCCCCTAAGCTGTGTGGCTGCAGTGTCGGGGAGCTATGTGTCTGATGCGGTGCAGCAGTTGAGTTATTGCACAGTGAATTTGTTTAAGGATAACATTTGAAGACCACAAGGAAAGAAACGTTTATGTGAAATTTTTGAAAATCTGAAGTATTCCATCTATCTGATAGAGGGTCAAAAATATGATGTCCTGAATAAGGTTTTATGGAAAAAATAACTTTTTGATCATATGAAAAAAATATATTCAGTTAATTAATAATAAATCTGTACAGTTTTGAACTTAAAAACTTGAATATTTCAAAACTACAAAAATGGCACATAGCTGTTTCTTCCCTTGGGTTCTTCATTTGTGAGTTTGTGGGATATATAATTTTGCTCAGGAAAAAATGAATGAAGCACAACTCTACACACAAGTTTATGTTTTTGCACACCGAGTAACAAATCTTAGAGGGAACATTGTTAGGTGTAACATTTGTGTTCACAAGACTATATAATATAAGAAAAAGATGGAGAGTTTAAAAAACATAATAAAAATTAAATGTAACCTTTGCTTGTTCTGCCTTATAGTAATGGTAAAAATATGGGGAGTATTCTTTGTAGTACTCAGGCTTCAGTTCAAACTTTCCATTGCCCCCACCTTGAGGTTTTCTAAAGACAAAAAATACAACCAATATCAGACATGTTTGTTCTAAAATAATTTCAATTAATAATTTCATTTTAAAGCTTAATTTGCACCCATAAAATAAAAAAATTACATAGTATAAGTTAATTTAACCTATACAAACTTTAAAACACAAAATCATAAAAATTAAAATTGACCATGTTTATAAATTTTTATCGGTTGTAGAGATATTCATTCATTAAACAAACAACAAAAAAAAAAACTCAAACAAGAATAATGTGAAGTTAACAATCTAAATTGACTTACTTGAATGTGGCAATTTCATTGACTACCCAGTCAAGTCCTGTTTCGTGGTTTATCTTTAATAAAAATTTATCAAAACATAAAAGATCAAATCTACATATAAAAAACTAAAATATGAAATTGGCACAAAGTTTTATTAGAAAACTAATGTAGAGAAAACGTAAGTATTATATTAATTTTTACATATTAAATTAAGTTATTATGCAGTTTCAAACTTTAAAACAGAAACTTGCGGTCAAAACCTGACCTGTTACATTCACAATTTTCCAAATTGCACTATTACTTTTTACTATAAAAAACTTTTGCATGTTGCCAGCTTGAAACAAGTAAAAAAATTTATACAATTGTAAATGAAATTAAAATTAAATTAAACCCTTACATCTTCATTCAAAGATTTTGAGAGCCTGCTATGAGCCATGGGAGAAATGCAGAGCAAGTGGATAACTTCTCTTTTAATGGTGTCTTTTTTAGTCACTACACCCACTCCTGGTATGTACCTCTCCTCTAAGAGGAAAATAAAATTAGAAAAATACAATGATTATTTGTCTTTACAGATGATATGATAATCATGCCCGCTTCATTTATTGGGTGAAAACAAAAACATGAGCAATTTGTTAGCTGGGCTGGGGGGAGGGGGGGACGTGTAGTATTATTAGGCTAAAAATAGTAAGCCACTCCTTGCTTGAACGTTTAAAGAAATCAACCAGTGATGTATTACTAATTTGATTACATACCTAGAAGAATGATTAAGAGACAGAGGAATTCTTCTGCTAGTGTCACAGTCTGTCTAACGGAGTCTTCTTGCCCACCTGGAATGTCATATTCCATCCTGAAAAAAAAACATAAGAAACTCTGTATAGCTACTGTATATAATTGTTCTAAAGATGACCTCTTTAGGACAAAATTTAGAAGGAAAAGTTGGGGAGTTGGCTTATGAGAAGGTCTTAGGTGATTTTTGCATGTCATTATATTGAATATAGGTGTTGTTGTTGAAGATCCTCATGATCCTTTTCAACATTCTACAAGATTCGACTGCTGTACCAGAAGCTATAATATATCATTAAACATCTCCACTCACCTTATTTAATAATTTTATTTAATTTGTGAATATTTTAATAAATGTTTTGCAAATTTTGTTTTTAACAATGAATTTCAATCACGCACTTTCGCCACTGTTTACCAAAGACATTTTTTAAAAAAATACCGGTAATTCTTGCCTAATAAAGAGCACAAAGACAAATATAGGCAGTACAAAGTAAACAATCATAATGACAGATTAAAAAAAATGCATACCATTTTGTTTAAGCTGTCCTATTATTTTGGCGGGGGTGGCGGGAGGGGGGATCGGCTTATGAACGAATTGGCTGTAGAACAAGTATATACGGTATTTTTAAACATTTGCCACTTTCAAGTTTTAATCTTCAGCTTTAGTTGAGTTCATACTGAGGCCGAACAGCCATATTATCTTTAAAAATGCAGCTAACTTTACCTTTCTTGGAATGTCATAAAACATATGAATGTTTAATAAATGTCAGCACTGAATAATTATGTTAAAAATATTCTTTTTTAAAAAAGTTACGGTCTTTTTCTATTTCACTTAAAACAATACTAAAAACTGACTGCAATATTAATACACACAAGAATATTTTTGACTATCAATACTTACTTTGCCCAGTTCAACAGATTAAACTTATTGAGAAGCTGCAACATAAAGTCATCACCAGGTAGAATGGAGGCGGCAACCTGAAACATGAACATTGAAAACTTTTGATGCCCGTGGTTTTGTTTTTAAACAAATCCTATGAGAGGAACCATAAATTATTGAAGTATTTTTGTCTTAATTATTTCTACATTTTTTCTAGGAATCATAGGGGGGATGGGGGGAGAGAGAAGTTTTACAGCAAATTAATTACCTGCAACATTATAATGTCCCTGTCATACATTTCTTGTCTGCAACGTAAGTTTGAGTAAAAGAATACCTGCAAAACAAAAAAGTGACAATGTGTAAATAGATCCTAATGGAAAAATAATATTTTATTGTATTTATAGAGGATATTGTATTTATAGTGGATATTGTATTTATAGAGGATATATTATTTTATAGAGGATATATAATAATGAATTTGAAAAAAAAAATGAACATGGCTAAACAAAAACTGACATAAGAACACTTGACACCAGATGCCATGTCAATTGAGTGTGTGAATAGGAGTTGGGATATTGATAGGCTTGAACATTATTTTTCAGACTCAGTTGTCTGTCAATTTCTTAGATTTGTAAAAAAAAAAAAAACAACTTTGTTTAAAGTGTTCAGAGCAATAAAGATTGTCTCTTTAGACAAGGGTTTAAAGCAGCAAGGAATAACACAGGGGCACATTTAACAACTAGTCTCAATATAAAATAAATCAGTGTTAATTCCCTAACAATCTTTATTAATGTAATGCTAAGGTTTTACATATCAATTAAGATATAAACTATTATTAACATTAACTTATGATTAACATTTTTTGGTTCAAATAACCATTGGGGGAAAAAAGACTTCACGCTGATGATTTTTAAATTAAAAATACAATTTATTTTCTACATCTACGATAAATTTCATGTAACAGTTAAGAAAACTTTGAAAAGCCGGCATGATCTCCAGGAAATATTAATTTCAATAAAAGAAGTCACCGCACTGACCTGGTTTTGTAAGCTATATCCATTTCTGCGCCACATGCCTGCCTGTGCCTGAGCCAACAAGACCTGTATCCTTATTGCTGGCTCCATCAGTTCCTTCATGTCAAGTGGTTCTCTCATTGGAACATCCATGCTTTGAGCCATCTGGGACAAGGTCTAGAGGTGAACAGCAGAGGAAAATAAAAATCAGTACAAAGTTTCACAAGTTGAAAGAGGCAAGCACAGTTGGTTGTATACATTCCGCCTATGATAAAAATGTAATTATTATCATTCATAAAATTTTAGTTTTTAACTTATTTAGAGCTGTATAATATCAATCAAAATAAAATTCAATGCTTGCTTTCTGGGTCACGGATTCCTGGACATAACATTGTAGCCAATTTTTGTTTTATTTTCAAACTGGTATTAGTTTTTGTCTTTCTTTGTTCCTGACAAAAGCATTTGCCAAAGCGCTCATTATTTTGTAGCATCCTGTCGGGCTCATGCATACCCATTTTGTATAACAATTTTTCTACCCAGCCTGACTACAGCCCCAACCCACTTTTATCATTTTTTAAGGCTTGTTAGGGGGGAACTTTGGTCTTTTAAGCAGCAAGTTTTTTTTTATAACTACTGTCTTAAAGAAGTGTAATATGGAGGTGGGTAGTCATCATCTTCTATAATTTTAAAAGTCACTATGACATTCAATACATTAGCAGGAATCATTCATCATACTGGGATTAGGTTGGGAATATCAGATTCAATACCAGTATTGTAGCATAGCACATTTGAATAAGGATTTTCTTTGTCTTAAGCTGGAGTGTTAAAAATCAATCAATTTCAATTAAGAGTATTAGTAGATTAGACCCTAACAATCAGCAGGAGAGAATTCTTTTTAGTCATTTAGCTTACAGGATTTTGTAGCTCAGGAGATGTGAAGCTCAAACCGTGAGTTTCAAGATGAACATGGAGGGCTGCAAGTAGAATTATGAGAAAAACAATTTTAAAATGGATTAAACAATAAGTATTGATATAATTCTCCAACTTAAACAATTTTTTTATACGACATATGTTTATGTTTTTTTATCGTAATAATTTTTTAAAGAATTTTTATTTATATCCCTAAGCAATGATTTTCATAGGCTCATTCTAGTTTTAGGTTTAAAGTGTAATGTTGAAACGGTTGAAATGGCAATTAAGTCTGAATGATAATGAGAGTTTATTAATTTCTCACCTGCAAGAAATCTGTTCAAAGGGTAGTGTATGGAGATTGGATCAGAGGAAACATCATGCTTAATCACTTCACCAGTGTATGAGTCAACTGCAGAAAAAGATAAGCAGTACATGCATTTCTTTTTATTAATTTTGTTGATATATTTCAGTAAAAATTTTCACAATTATGACAAGGAAATTTTAGATGTGGTTAGATAGATTATAAAATTAAAATTTGTATGTTTTAATAAATAAATTATTCAGATTTCAGAAAGCAATCAATTTTCATTTTGCAATTATATTCTCTTGATAAAATTTAAAAAAAAAAAAAAAAAAATTACTACAAAAAATTTTCTGAGCTATTTGAAAAATTCTCTTATAAAATATTTTTGACAGCAAATTTGAAAGACTGAAAATGTTTTAAAATATACCTTTTTTTAAAAAAAAAGAAAATACAAGAGTGAATTTTATAGATTATCTCTTCAGAATTATAAAACTGGAAGAAACATCATTAATTAACCTTAGGCAGCATATATATGCTTATAAAACTTACCAGTAGCCTTATCTCTGACAATTGGTTCTCTGCAGTTCATCAGTGCTTCCATGGTGGCCTTGTACCCTTCGACTAAGAGATATCTCTTTTGTGAAGAAAGAAAACGATTTGAAAGCTTAACAACGGGTTATGTTGTTCTGTTTATCACTACATGCACTGTGTCATTTACAGACAAATTAACTGCTTAATTTATGAATACGTTACTTAATGTATGGGTTAATTAATTACTGAAACAATGTCAGGTTAAATATTGGGTAATCACTAAATAAGAAGAGAGGAATCATTACAGTAGCAATCAAAACTCTCAAGATTCAAATTGAAATTAAAAGCCCTCATGGTTAAGTTTAGTTTGGTTCCAGTATTTCTAAATCAACTTGTAGAAATTACAAGTACCTTTTGAAATTGTTTTAACTTCATTTGTAATTTAAAAACTTTATAAGAAGTGTGTTAACTAAACTCACATCAGCAGCACACCAGTGACAGAAAAGCACAAGGATATCCTCCAGTTTAATCTGTATTGTGAAGGCCCCCTCCCACTCAGGGTCAAATTCCAAATGCTGACCAGTTTGTCTCTTGACAGAATCCATTCCCTGTAAACAATGAATTCATAAAATGCAAGTGAAATCCACACAAAATGAAATAAATTAAAATCTCAACTCCATAAAACAATTTAATATAGTTCTAGCCTCCTGAAATTGAAATTTTAATTGACATATTCCTGGATAAAAATACCAAGCTAACATGTTATTTGCTATATTGTTCAGAACATACAATGCAGAAACAACAGACCTGTATCAGAGACAACAACTGAAGAAATGAGGTCAGTCCACTTAAAAAATTGTCTCTCAATGAGTCTGACCACTCTTCTGGGCATGTCGGCTTACAGACTAGGGCATATCTAGTTTAAACAAAGAGAATGTAACAATTATTTTCTTACCTAAAGCACCTGCATTTAAAACAATGTCAAAATTGCTATTTTAAATTAACTTAACAACCATTCCATATTTAGCATAGATTAAGATGATAATCTTAATTAGAAGTTAATTAGTAGATGATCTTCAAATAATATTTTAAATTTAATGATTTAAGAAGCAGCTGAAACTGAATTTCTGGTAATTTCTTGACTTTTAACCATACCGGGTCGAGTTACCGCATTCTAGGTATTTGGGCCAGCATGCGGAAAAACTTTGAGGAAGTACTAAAAATAATAAACCAATTGTCATGTAACCTAAATAAAGGTCCTTACAAATGGCTGCCCCCATCTTTTGAATTTTATTTGAAACTATTTATGGGAATTTTTTTTTTGTTGAAAATTCAATGGAAGACGCGTGTCTGATGAACCAAGCACTTGACAGGAAAGTGAAACTAGGTTTATGTGTTAATTATTTAAATATTTTTAGTATCTAAGTTAAAATTTTTGTTAGAACTAATTACGAAATACTAGGATGTCTTATATAGACTATCCACGTGTTGTGAAAAATATTATTCCCACTAAGTTAATTAGCGCCCATAGGTAAAATTTTGGCACTGATTAAAAGATAAACTTATTTTCTACAACTTTTTAAAGTTTCATTATATTGAAAGCACTACTTTGCATGTAAGTAAAAAATTTTTATACAGTATGTTCTATTTTTCTCTTTAATGCCAGGGAACCCAGGCACAGGAGGAGAGTTAGGCTGGGGGCTTCAGGCCAGGTAGGGTTAAGTGTAATTTAGATAGAAAGCAGTCAACTTCACTGTGTTATGATTATTTACTTATATTGAAGCATTCATTATATTTTCTATCAGATGATAACTTACTTTAAGTCATGGAGGACAAACAGAGATCTCTTGAAGACATTAGTTCTGTCAGGTCTGTCTCTATCAAATGATAACTTCCCTAGATCTAGAGCAGGAAAGAAAAATCAAGAAATATGCAATGGCTTCCATCCAATTTCCAATCAACGTCACATGGACATAAAAATATTTTGATTATATTAGAAATGACTTTTCACAGCATGGGTTGCCTACATTTCAAGATGGTATTAGGGGTGAGGTGCATTAGCAAGAGATTTTAAGAAGTCATGACATGAGCTTTAAATTAATTTGAAACATTACCTAGTTTACATTTCTTAAGAATATTATTAGGTCCTTCATTTTTAAAAATGAGATTACATTATTATCTAACTAGAAGAAGCATTGTAGGGGTAAAATAATTCTTGCAATAAAATAGCTTGGGCAAATGATAATGACACTGCTCACAGAAGCCACAAAATGGACAGGGTATGTAGGGATCTAAATTGACATTATCTCAAAACAAGAGCTGAGAGAGCATTACAAATAAAGGTAAGGTTGATAAAGAAACTAATACTCACGATTCTTTTTGTGCTCACAAGCATTAAGGAATGCTTTGGTTATCACAGTAATCAGATCATGTTCTGCAATCAACATCCTAGCCTGTGTTTTCAAGGGAAAGTAAAACAAGTTTAAAATTGTATCCAATAAATAGTTTCTGATTTGCACCATGCCAAAAAATCTTTCTTTTAACCATTTTGTTATTTATGTCTATAATCTTAAATAACAAATACAATTACAGACCTGGTAACCCTGATAAACAAATAGTAAAGTACATTACTTGTATTGTCTAAATTTAAAATGACTGTTGTTTATTTTGCAATCTATTTTGATGCTGATAAAAATGTTTTAAAAAATTAAATCAGCCTTTAAATGCCGATATAAAGATATAAAATATGGTCAAATCAAGCTTTTACTGTGTATTGAAAGGATTAGTTATTAACAACACAAAAGTATCCATTACATTTTTAAATTCACTGACAAAAGGAGGTGTGGATGCATAAATTATTTTGCATATATAAAAAAAAACTAAGAAAATATATTTTTTACACGGCTGCTTCAGATTTTAGTTTTACAAGTTCTTGGTGAACACTTTCAAAATGCATCTCAAAATTATACAATGTTGCCCAAATCATAAGAATAACCAGGTCTGCAATTATTTGATGTGCTTAAGTACATTTTAAACACATTTAACTTGTATTTTAAATGTATATTATTGCCAATAGGGTATCACAGTTTAATATTAATGTTAAAGAAATCTTATGAATAAAGACAACAAAATTTTAGTGGACATACATTAGGTTGAACAAGAACATGAGGGAAATAAAACAAATAAACTTAGTTACACATTAAGGTTAAAATGTTTTTTTAAGTCTAAAAATCTTATAGTTGATTTTTGGTACTTAGAGCAATCACGCAATCAGTGCTTAAATGCAAACTATGAAGCAAAGAAAGCATGTTTTATTTTGTGTGTGTTGTTTTAAGTAAAATTAAAGCAAGGATGAATTCATAAAGCATGTAAAAAGAGTTTTGCAAGACAATCATAAAAGAAAAAAGTATTCTGTATGCTGAGTAACAAGCAGCATTCTCATGCAATTATATCTATTCATTAAAAATGTTTCTGTTTCTAAATAGTGCATCATGCCATTATATTTTTAATATATTAGTAACTTCAAATTAAAATCAACTCAAAGTATCCTTAAATTCTGCAGTTTTCATTTTTAAATATCCTTATAAATTAGCTCTTAATAAATCTCAAAATCAATAATATATAACTTTTTAAAGAAAAGTGCACATACAAATATTCTGATAACTGCAAAACTGGAAGTGGGCTTGACTATGTATTTTATTTTCTTAAAATAAATTAAAAACTTTTCCACACAAATCATAAATACCTAAATTGATTTTATTTACTTCTACACTTTATTTATAACTGCTTAACTTTCTGAAGATATTTGAATTTTAAACTATGTGGTTTTTAAGGATTTTTGTAAGGCTGGTGTTTCTTATCTTACAAGGTTTTCAACACACTTATTTTAGCATCACATCTAAGAATAGAAATTAAAGGTAAAAGAACCCATCAAAATAGCTCTTACATGATAAAATAAAATAAACAGCTTTAACAATTATTATTCTGTCCTCTGAAACTATTCAAAAGTCAGCTGAAGCCTCTCGTGATAATTAATTTACATGTAAAAAACATTAAGAGAAACAATTACTGATATTGCAGCATTTAGTTTTCATCTGATTACTGTTATGTCATTAAAATTATAGGAAAATCAATGTACTAAAAGTGATATTATTAATATTTTTTAATAAATAATTGAAAATAAAAAATGGAAAACTGAAATTTAATTAGAGAAGAGAAAATATAAAACAATATTTAAAAAAAAATATATTTGACTTAAAAGAGAACCATAACCTGTCTCAATCTAAATTAAAAACTGAACCTTGGTTAGAAAAAGTAAATCCTTAAATAATATTTTAAAAATAGCCAAATTAAAAAAGTTTATCCATCTGATTTTACTTAAATAAAGATTTATTAACTTAAAAATGATACAGTAATTACTTTATCTCAATATATTGTATTCTTTAGATGCTTTTAAGTAAAATCCTATCATGAGTGTTCTTAACTCTGGTTGCCGTTTCTATATCTACACTAAATAATTTTAAAACTTTGTAAAAATGATTGAGCCTTTGCTTTTAAAAAAAAACAGGATGACAACCTTTTAAAAAAAAATCTGGTTTTGTTGCATCTTAATAAATTTGAACACTATGCTGTTTTGATGGGCCACTTGAGGCTCACTAAGGAAAAAAGAGTTAAAATTGTGATAAGACATTGATTTGATTTTAAGCGATTCCCTTATCACAGCCTCAGAGGTATAATGAAAAACATACCAACGAAGGGGTCCCAAACAGTTGCAGAGAGAAGCGAGTGACAGAGTGGGAACGGGAGTGATCGTCTTGCAAAAACTCTTTGTACATCTCTGAATAGCACTACAAGATAAAACAGAATATAACTCCAACTTGCACCCCGTCAGCACTGATAGGAAGGTTTTCCTTAGACTGAATGTCTATACATTGGACTGTTTAATATTTATGCTTAACGTTATTTCATTTCTATTAAAGTTAATTTCATGTTAACATTTTTTTTTATCTTCCATTGATTAACACAATCAAACATTTTTAAAAAAAAAATATTTAAAAAAAACTGTAGAATTTCTGTGGGGAAAGCATTTAAAAAAAATAAAAAAATTTCAACAACAGGAAATATTTGCAAATTCCTTTTGATCATTCTGAATTTAAAAAAGGGTATAATGAAATAACATTAAGTATGAATATTGTTGATAAGAAAAGACAAGTGGCAGGTAGGAAATTCCTCACGGTCTGCTCCAAGACAACAGGTAACAGCTCCTGTCTTTAGTATAATGCATGCCATAATGTATTAAAATAAACAAAGTTGTTTGTGTAAGGAATGGGTGCAGAACTTTCTCAACAATTTATGCTGATGTTTTTTAATTGTTTTTTTTAGTAGAGACAGACAAATTATCTACACAGCAATGGGTCAAATAGATTCACATTGACATAAATGGCATTAATAAAAATATATAATTGTCATTTTAAAAGGGTTAGAGAATCAAACAAAAAATGATATTTAAAGAACTGTTCTAGGCTGATTGTTTGAGACAAATGCTCTCTCAGGTCAATTGTATTTTTGGGGTTTGATAAACTTTGTATTTGTAAACCATTTAATTCTGATGCTCAATATGAGAGAGCATTTTCGTTTTTAAATTTATTTCTTTTAAAGGTGTTTTATTTAGTAGTTAAGCTAAAAAAAAAAGAACAAGAATTGAATGTTATATTGACATTCTCATGATTCACATTTTAAAAAGCTTACCCCACTAATTCACATCTTTTTTATTCTTTAGTTTAAGACTACATTGGATTGTGCCTTATTGTTGTTAGCTATAATGTTTTTTGAATAATCGCAACATTTTACCTTACATGGAATTTGAATTAAAATAGCCAAAGGTTTCAAACTCAAGCAGGACCTACTTGGTTTATATAGACCTCATTGTGAGCCTATTGAAGGACAATCTTTTATTTTTATTTTTTCTAAATTTGGTATTTGAGAATCATTATTCTGAGATAAAGTAATTAATTGACATTTACATAATTTAACGATGCATTACAATTATATCAATGTGCCTCATTTTGCTTTACATAGAGAAGAAAGTGATTAAGAAAAAAAAAAAGTACAGTCGAACCCGGTTAAGTCCACGGCCTAGGGGTTTCCCGAAAAGCGTTGATATAATAGGGTTGGCAAGATAACCGAGGTCAAGATAAATGGGTCGACGGCCTAGGGGTTTGCCGAAAAGCGTGGGGATAATAGCGTTGGCGAGATAACCGAGGGCGAGATAAGTGGGTTCGACTGTAACATATATAAGAAAAGCATAAGGTTCAAATACCAGTAACTATGAACAAACAAAAATAATAACTCAAACAGCAAACAATAAAGTGAGGTTGGGCGTGGCTGGCCATTGGTCAGATTCAGCCACCTACCAAACTGGGGACAGTGAAAATCTGTACAGAGAGGCTGGGCATAGAGACGTCATGGTCATGATCATCTTCACTGAACGCCCGCACCATCTGCGGGTACCACTGTGAAAAAAATAGGGCATATATTTTGTTCTAGGACTGAAATTTTTCAAGTTGACCACTGATGTTTGAAAACTAAGAGCCTGCTCTTTATTTTTGGTCACTTATAAATTATTTCTTTTACAATCTGAAAACAATTTCAAACTAGGTCAATCAGTCATGAAAAGGAGCTAAATTTCCTTAACTTAAGTAGCTTATTTTTCTAAATAACAAATTTTCAATAAAACTCATTTAAGTATTAATATAAACTGCAAAAAAAACAACAACATTATCTCATTTCACAGTACTCAGTAACTGGAATTCAGCATTACAAATAGTGCTAATAATGGTTCAATGGAGAAATCATTAAGTCACTCAGAGTATGTTGAAAATATAAATGAAGATCTTTGATCTGTTGAATCCAATTGGGCTTTGTGGAGTATGATAAGATACATTTTATTACATTCCTTAAAATATTACTTTTAAATTATTCAAAATGTAAATTTAATAACGCCTATTTTTTATAGCAAATTAGAAACAAGGCTTCAGTAAAATGACAATTTCAAAATTAAAATAATATATCAGCTGACTTCAGAATTATTATATTTCCTTCCACACAAATTTAAGCAGCCATTTCATAAGCCAGTTTTAACACTTATTCAAATTAGCCAAGATGTGTCCTCAAATTTCTATCTTAGTTATCAAGGCAAAATTTTTTTTAAAAAATCTTCATGTGAAAACAAAATGTATGTTTGAATTTTATATAGTAAGACATATCAAATACATTAATTTACCTTAGTGAATATCACAGAGAACTGCTTTTTAGAAGGAGGATCCTTCAGGACACTGAAGTGAGAAATAAATCATAGTACGACAAAAACTACTGAAGATGTGTTTTATAGTAAACATTCACATCGTTAATTTTTCAAAAGTTAACGATTAAATTTAAATTAATCAATAAAACACCCCTAAAACAAATGAATTTTTTTTCTTCTTGGTCATGTAACACATTCTTTGTCTAGGCATTACACTATTAAAATATATAAACTTTGTAAAAAATCAAATCGGAGATTTAGTAGACCAGTCAGTGCCTTAATCTAATTCACAAAAACCTTACTATTTATTTGTTTTTTCTTACCAGGACATAAGTAACTGATGACTCTGCACTCTTGCAACTGAAAAATTAGTTGAAATATGAGCTTTTTAAATCATTACCAAAAACAAAGTCGCAAAAAGACAATACTTCTCAAGAAATATTTATTCCCAAATTAAGGTCATTTAAAGAAATGTACAATATGTGTACATTCTAAAGATTATAATATACAGCAAAAGAATTTGCGTGCCTTAAACAATTTAGTCACAAGCAGTTGAGCTACTTGATATAAGTTTCCCAATAATCTTTTATTTTCAAATGAAATGATGTGATGTAATAAATATATGACCTATGAAACAAATATTTTAGAGTATCATTTAATTAAAAATTATTATTTTTGCTTGAATCTTTGTGTTGGTATCTAAAAATACTAGTTTTATAGTTACCTTTCCATAACATTGTATCTGCTTGTATAAACTCTTCTAGAACAGACAACTTTGGCTGATTATTAACAATTCTACTTTCCATTAGAACTCCACAAAGAATCTTCCTAATAGAATCTGCAATTTATTTAAGAAAACATTTTTTTTTAAATATAAAAAGAAAAAAAAACAATGGGAAAAGTGGCTTACTTTTTAGATAAATGATTTTTACTTATTTTGATTCATAGATGTACTTATTTTCATTGCAAATAATTCCAAAATATAAAAAGTGAGAAAGAAGATAAAAGCCTTAAAATAAGGGGAAATGCATTTAATGAAATAAGAGGACTGAAAGATCACCCCCCCCCTCTCCCACTAAAACTGCACAGTTACACATGCTGATCTCCCATATTCTTTTACAGCACCTGAAAAAGTACTTTTAATCATTTTAGCTATTTTACTGTAAATATTTATAAAATATTAATGTTACTACCATTTGAACCAGGAACTGACAGAAGTAGAAAGATAGTTAATTTCCTTAGATGCATGATTTGTTGAAATTTCAAGATTACAGGAAACCTAAGTAGGCTAGGAAAAAAAACATTTTGTCGTTTAAGGCTTTGGTAAATAATCTACTGACAGAAAGCTAAACATAACTCATCCTGTGGGGGAAATCCAGTTTATGAAATGGTAGAGCAATTATAGCATGAAATAATCAACTGTTAACCAACTGTAGAAGTCTTCATTCACATACAGGCTGATCTCTATTTAAATACTGACTCTTCTATGTCATAACCATTCCCACAATTTAAGAGTGTAACATATTTCACATTTATGGCAACATCTTTTAAGATGCATTTGATTGACTTTTCATATCTTATCAGTACGTACATGTACAAATACTTGCTAAAATTCTGTCCAGATGCACCATATACATATTGTTTTTACATTACATCTTCCTGTTCCATTACTTCAAAAAAAACAATTCTGAGTACTGAGAAGTTGCGGCCAAGCTTTGCCGATAGCGAGTACCAATACCGATTACTTGAAGAAGTATGAAAAATATGTTTAAATTGTGTTTCAGTTTATGAATGGCCAACATTTTATTTTTTAGGATTTGTACTGTATTTTCACGCATATTCCAATAGCTTAGCACATGGCTCGCTGTATTGTGGCTGTTCATATTAATAATAGGACTCTTTTGGTTCTTTCATTACCGGTATCGGGATAGATATATTAATTTGTTGAGATATTAAAAAATCTAAATGATAAAAAAATTATTTTTTTTCAAAATGTCATGAAATATTGGTGGCATCAATATCGGGAGCTTTACATGGTACCGAGATACTGATATTGCCAATATCCTGATATCAGTGCACGACGATATATCGGTAGACCCCTACTATATATGCAATTTAGTATGATTTGCAAAACAATTATCAATAAGGAAATACCTTTTTATTTGACACAGCAAGAAATTATAACAAATATCTTCAATACTAACCATCTGTAAGATATTCAAGCAATATACATACTTGCTTTATCACTGACAGTCTGTAGCCAACTGAGGATCTTCAATGCAAATAACTGGTGAGCCACCACTTCTTTGACCACTACCTCCACCTTTAGTGCTTTTGTACCATGACGAGATGTGTTCCTCTGTAAGGTGCATTCATTCAAGACATGGAAAAAGAAACAAGTATTAGGAAACAATATTAAGCTTCATTTAATTTAAGACTGAATGGCATAGACTTAAAAAAAAAATTAAGTTCAAAATTTAGAAAATCCTGATGAACAAATAATGAAACTAGTAAGCCTGCTGCAATTTATTTAAACTTGGAATAAGCAGGGCTTAAGTCCTAGAATATACTTGGAATAATGCAAATGAATTTTTTTAAATTAGCAAAACCGTATAATGAAATTCTGCTGAGAAAATTAGCAACAAAAATATATTAATGTTTGATCAATACTTTCTTTAAATAATCTGGTTGTTAGATATTTAAAAATTGAGGTGGGCAAAAGTAAACCTAGAGATAGGTTTGGATCAAAACAAAAAAAATTAACTGATAGTTTAAGAAATTTTAAGACTGAAGAAAATCAATAAAAGGTTAAATGGACTTTACCTCAATGGTTTGTTTGACAGCATTGCATTCTTCAAAAGTGCCCATTCTCACACAGCTTCGACCCTGAATAGGAAAGATAGCAACAATCAACAGAAGTAAAATGCTTTTACACTTTGAAGTATGTGAACATGAATTAATCTTATTCTCATTAAAAAAATACGCTGTCTGACAAAATAATTGAATATACATAAATATCATAATACTCACATGTGTACCATCTGCTTAGGCACACAACTAAATCAATTTAGTTGACATATAAAAAAAAACGTGAGTTTAAACATTTTTTTAAAAGTACCTTATTTTAAATTACCAATTCCCCTTTTCTTTGTTATTTTGGGGAATTCATTGTGTAATTATGAAAGCCAGCTAATGTTTTCATTCTATTTCAAAGTACTGAATAAAACCACTCTCTCCCTCTTATCACAGTACCTCACGGTCAACTATGGTTGCATATTCCAAAGCCTGTCGCTGGGTGCAGTCTATTGCACGTTGAAGTATATTAATCACCTAAAAATAAAATAAACGAGTGTAATGTCAAATCTATTATTTTCATTACATGGAAAAATAAATTATGTGCTTGAGAAAACTATTGTACATCATAAGAACTATTTAAAAAATAATTCAAGTCAATCAAGAATAAATCCAACCTGAAATGGTTTTGAATTAACTTAAGAATCTCAAGTATTTATGTTATGCTATTACAAAAATTATTAAAAAGTTCTAAATACCTGATCATAAGTATGGACTTCATCATTGTACAACATACACATAAAAACAGGTAAACTTCTTTCAACAGGTTTATCCGGTGTGAAGGGCAAGCATAAATTATCTCGGAAGGTTAGCATTGTAGAGGCATATTTCAGAACACATCTAAACATTACAGCCATATACTCTTGTATGCCTTGTGGCATGTTGATACTGTCACTCTGGAAATGGGGATAAAATTATTTGCATTTTTCAAATAACATCTTTTAATTCAGAAATTTAAAAGAGTAATGTCAAGACAATTTTTAAAAGTTTTTTTTTACATACACTAATATTTTAAACATAGTTATGCATCTCTTCAACTTATCAACATTAACAAGAAAGTATAAATAAGACTATTTGTGTGAGCACCTATAAAAATTAAATTTTTCTGAACTGAAAAAAAATATGTAAAAAGCAGAATTGATTCACTTTTTTTATTTGATGGCATGGAGCTCAGTAATATACTGCATAGTCAGCATAATAATAAGTTAAATTTTTTAAAACCTAATTTATCAGTACAAAATAAAATAATAGCATAATATAAACTTTTACGTGTAATAATTAGGTAGGATAGCTAATTATTTCAATTTCTTTAAACGAGACCTGACATTTCAAGAATTAAAAATTAAGAAATTTCCTTTTAAGATGACTTAACATTACCTCAGCTTCTTCTTTTCTAGGCTTGTGTAGACAGCAGTAAGGGTCTGACTTCCATGCCTCAGTGTCACCACAATCACAGTATCCACCTCCACCTGAAGTGCTCATCTGTAAGTTTAATTGATTGAAAACACTTATTCTCTGAGATAGATGAGTTGTTTCATGATGGTTTTATCTTAATTCACCAAACCATACAGCTTCAATTTGGCAAGCACTTGTTATTGACAAATATATTCTTTAAATTATGTCTTTTAGCATCATTTCCTTTCTACTAATGGTGGTACAGATGCTGACGTCAAAACAAGGATCGGAAAGGCAAGAGCAGCCTTCCAGCAACTCAAGAATGTTTTGGTTGCCAACAACTTAAAAGTAAGGATTTTCAACGCTATGGTGAAACCTGTGCTGCTATATGGAGCTGAGACATGGAGAACAAAGGCAGTAAACCTGACCAGAATCCAGTCCATCTGATAACAATTGTCTAAGAAGGATTCTCAGAATCCACTGGCCGCACAAAATCAGCAACCGGGAACTGTGGCAGCGGACAAAACAGAAGTCCATAGAGGGAGAGATTCTTCAAAAGCTGTGGAGGTGGATCAGTCATACACTGTGTAACACTAAGAAAACCTGTTTCTAATACAACAAGGCAAGCCCTGAAATGGAACCCACAGGTAAATGGAAAAGAGGCCATCCAAATAACACTTGGCGCCAAGAATTGGAGGCAGACATCAAGAGAATTGGCCATGAAAGGAAGATCCTGGAGAAACTGGCCCAGGATAGAGATGCCTGGAGGTCTCTTGTAGGTGGCCTCTGTCCTCGGACGAAGTGCAGACGCCGACATGATCGGCGGATGAACCTCATGGACGAGATGGCTCAACAGCAATGGTAAATTAAATGATAAAATAACCTGTGATTTAAATATATTATTAACCGAAATGTTTATGATCCTGTCTTTTTTAAAACTTTTTATAATTTACAATTAACCTCACTTGAAAAATTGGTGTTTTAGAGCAAAAAGAGTGTTGCTTATGAAGAATGACAGAGTTTAAACAACTGCTTCAAAAAGCTAAAATAGAAAGTGAAATGATTTCTTCCTTTAAGTTATGGAAGAACATGGTTTGAAGGAATAGTACTCTGTGTTAGTTTATTTCCTTTAAAAACATTTTTCTTGTAATTTATATTCACAGTATGTTGCAAACATAAAAAAAATGATTTTTTTTCAGCCTTGAAACTAAGAAAAAAACAATTATGCAATTAATTTTATAGAGTGATTTGAAAGCACATTTTTAATCATGACATGTTTGATAATTTACCAACTAAATGAATTGAATATTATGGATTAAGGTTAGCATGACATAGTCAAAAGAGAATGGCTTTGTATGTAGCTTGTAAATAGAGTATAAAAACTCTCTTACCCGATATCTATGGTTCCTGTGTGAACTTTCCTGGAAGCAAGTTATACACAACACACATGTAGGATCATATGCACAATCCCTGCAAAATTTTAGGATTTAAGTAGTACTATTAGGCAATTTTAATTTTGCAACTGATTCTGTAAAAGACTTTGATTTAAATAGGCTGCCCTAATAGATAAGATAAAAAGGTTCAATGAATACTTTAAAGGAATACACCGCTAAGAATTAACTTAATTCATCGTTTTTTTTTCTTTTTGATATAGACAGTCATCAATAGACACTGCTGTGAGAACCAAAATTTGCCTTTAAAACGTTATATATCTTTTGTTGCTTAATTATGCTAACAGACAGCATTCTTATACGAAACTATTTGAGATACAATTCAGAAATGTATGAATTAGGGTAAGTGCCCCAGAAGTTAACAACACTATTAAAGTCTTATTTTTGAGTGGGGTGCGTAAGAGATGCAATGAATAGCTTTTTAAAAAAAATTATTTTAATTTACCATCTTGTATTGCACAGATGAATTTGTTATCATGGTTTACTACTCAAAGTAGCTACAATAAAAAAAAAAAGGGTATTACCAACAAATTTTCCCCAGATAAACCACTTTCTCAAATTCTAAATCTAATTAACCCATGAGATGCAGATTTTAGGCTAAAGGTTTTTTCTCTATAGGCTCTCAGATCATGTTGATCAACCCAAAACAGATTGCAGGCAGCCCTGCGATGGACAGCATACTTTGTCTTGGGGAGACACCAAAACACTTCAAGTGGTCACTGCATATTAAAAATGTTTAGGTGGCCACCACTAACAAAATGGCAACAGGCTAAGTTAACAATGATGTTCAAAATAAATAATGGGCTTTGTCTACTCCAGTAGTATGTGTGAAAACTCACCCCTCTCCCACCACAACCAAGACTATGCTATGACAGGCTAATAAGTACAGTGCAAGAACTGCTGTAGGACAATTAGTGAGTGAAACAAGCTTTCAAAAGGATCAATTGCTTCCTGTTACCTAACCTGCAGTCAGTAATACCCAGCTGAGCAATTCTACAAAGCATTTTCTTCAAGAAAGTATTTACAAAACCTCAACATTCATAGAAGACATAGTAATCAACAACAAAAAAATAATGATTGTGAGCCATGATAAATAGATAACTATTTTCATGATTTTGTATGTGATCCATCACAAAAGTATCATATACATTCAGGTTGTTGTGAAGATTGCTCATTTTTTAGGACCAGTTAACCGCCCATAAGCGGTAAGTAGGTAATTTGCCTTAGTTTTTAAAACCCACAAGTGAATTTTTAAAAAAATAGCAACATTCTAGCTTCCCGCCCTATCGGCCTTTCTCATTTGTTGGTGACATCTTGTTTATCCCTCTTGTGTAATGCCTGACAACTCAGTGAATTCAACAATAACAAAATTCATGAGCCAAAACAAGGAGTAAATGAGTAAACAGTGATGATAAGGGAATTTTATTTTTAAATGCCATATTATTTTTCAATAACTAATTTTTCAATTAAAATTATACTTAACCAGTATAGATAAAACTGGAAGGACCGGTTAACCAGTCAACCATGAACAATTTAGTATACATATATTTATTTTCAACATCTGGTGAAAAACCTGTATAGAAGCAAGACTATATACCCTTACTATCTAAAGAACTTATAAAACATGTATTTAATACAGTTAAAATGAACCGCTGTAATGTATGGCTGCAACCCTTGTAAATTTATAGCAAAAAGTCTATAAACCTAGAAATGTGTACCTGCATGAGTAGGTGGGCTCTCCATTCTTGAAATTGTGTCCACACAATTGTGATGGTTCATCAGAATAGTTAAGAGTTTGGAATACATGGGCTGGATCCCCTTGGCACAGGAATTCCTCCAGAGGATGGAAGAGAAACTTTCGTGCTTTGCGTTCCTCCTTTTCATTGTCCAAATTCAGTCCATAAACATATGGAACAAACTCGTTAAAGTGGTTGAAAACTGCTTGTTCAAATGCATCCCTGTTCACTTGAAAGTTGTCTTTCCATCGCTGTAAAAAATACCTTTTTTTAGTGACAGCTATTTTGTTGCTCCTTAAAAAAGTATAAGATGTAACACCTTTTTTATGAAATCCTGCACACCCCATTTTAATATAAATAAATTTGTCTTTCACCCCACACCCCAAAACACAATCAGCCTTAATGTTACAACAATATTGGATGTTTTTAGGGCTTAAAAAAATATTAAAGTTTACCTGAAGAACTGCTTTCTGATCAAATTCTGGCACAATGCCTGCAACCTCCATAGCAGTGGAGAAATCTTTTAATAATGTGAGGATAGTGACACCCACTTGAAATCATTGGTTCTGTAAACTTTAAGTTTACGTAGAAGCCATCTTTACCCAAATAGTAAATTGTTCAAAACTGGTTTCAACTGTTGGGAATCACACAAAAAGAAATGAGTAAAACAAGGTATGGGAAAACCTGAAAAATGGACACCGTAAAACAAACACAAAGCAATAACGCAAACAAATACAAATAAGTATAAAAAACTATGTGAATATATCACTTGGCCACAAAGTAATTACAAAGAGGACAGCAAGAGAAATGGAATTGACCGTTTAACAATGATAATTTTATAATTTATTTAACGCAGTACCTCAGCAAGCAGCTTGGCTCACAGCGCTTCACATGAAAATAATAGTGAAGTAGAACATGAAGTTCATGTCTGCTTATTTCAAGGTGCCATAATTCTGAAGTTATTGATAGATAACTGAAACACTTGTGGCACTTCAATTAAAATGTTTTGAGATAGAAAAATGTCTTTCATTTTCACCAACTGGGAGCATGTATATACAATGGAATTGATAACATTGTGGCTGCTACTAAGGGAACTGAACTATGACTTTATGTCAGACTATTTTAACAATTATTATTATAAATTTTTATTTACCGGCCACAGGTTAAAACTTAAATTTCTGGTTGGCACACAAGAAACCCTTAACTTACTGACTACATTAAAAAAGCAAACAAAAGAAACAAAAGAATATTTCACCATAACAGAAAATCAGAGATGCAAAAGTCATGTAAGAAAAACATCAAAAAGACAACTGGCCCCTTGATGTCCAAAGTTGATCCCATAAAGTCCAAAAGTGGAGAAATTATCCAAGACCAGGCAGCACAGCTAAAAAGGTGGGTTGAGCATTATCTGGAATTGTATTCAACAGTTACCACAGTCTCCAGCACCGCTCTAGATGACATCCCAGATATGCCACTCAAGGAAGAACTTGATGTCGTGCCCACACAGGATGAGCTGAGCAAAGCATGACAGCCTAGCTTGTGGAAAAGCGCCTGGGAATGATGGAATACCACCAGAGGCTCTAAAGAGTGGCAAGACAGCTTTACTCCAACCATTGTACGAGATTCTGTCCCTCTGCTGGGAACAGGGCTACATCCCCCAAGACCTAAAGGATGCAAATATAGTGACACTATATAAAAACAAAGGTGATAGGAGTGATTGAAATAATTATCGCAGCATTTCACTCCTTAGTATTGTAGGAAAGGCCTTTGTTCTCCATACAACAGCTACAGGAAAAATGCAGAGAGCAGAAGATGCCACTATACATTGCCTTTGTGGACCTTACAAAAGCCTTCGATTTCGTCAGTCGCAAAGGGCTATTTCAAATACTGACAAAAATCAGCTGTCCCCCTCACCTACTTGCCATCATCAGACATGAAAATATGCAGGGCACAGTGCAGTTCGATGGAGCTAAGTCAGAAGCCTTTCCAGTCAGCAGCGGAGTTAAACAAGGTTGTGTACTCGCACCAACACTGTTCGCAATATTCTTCTCTGTACGTCTTCGATACGCATTCAAGGATAGCAGTGAGGGAATCTGGTTACACACCAGAGCTGATGGAGGACTTTTCAACACTGCCCGCCTCCGAGCCAAGACCAAAACGACAGATGTCCTAATTCGTGAGCTACTATTTGCGGATGATGCGGAACTAACAGCACACACAGAAACTGGTTTGCAAAAACTCGTGTCAAACTTCTCCAATGCCTGCAAAGAATTTGGTCTGCAAATCAGCTTGAAAAAGACAAACATCATGGCCCAAGACATTCGACCTTCTCCTACCATAAATATCGATAATGAAAACTTGGAGGTTGTGGACAGCTTCACCTACTTGGGGTCCAAGGTCTCCAATACACTGTCCATTGAAGAAGAAATAAAAACAGCAGAATTGGCAAGGCAGCTGCCACAATGGCTAAACTAAATAAGCGGGTCTGGCAAAACACCATGCTAACGGAGAAAACCAAACTGTGTGTCTATCGAGCCTGTGTCATCAGCACACTACTATATGGGAGCGAGACATGGACCACTTATACATCCCAAGAGCGCAAGCTTAATAGCTTCCATTTAAGATGCGTGCGTCGCATCCTTGGTATTAAATGACAAGACAAAGTGCCTAATAGTGAGGTCCTAATGCGTGCCAATACCCAAAGCATGTTCTCAATTCTTAGTGAAAGATGCCTGAAATGGCTAGGACATGTTAAAAGAATGAGACCCGGCCGCATCCCGAAGGACCTCCTATATGGTGAACTTGCTTCAGGAAAGAGAAAAACAGGTCCCCCACGCTTGCGATTTAAAGAGTCTGTCAAAGGGACATGAAATCAGCCAAAATAAATACAAGTGACTTGGAGTGTAAGGCAGAAGACCGATCTACGTGGCGCACAGTTGTCAAAGAGGGCGTCATAGTAGCCGAGGAGCGAAGAATAGAGGAGGCTGAAGACAGAAGAGCTAGGAGAAAGGCCAAAACATTTGGAAGCAAAGAACTCGTGTGTAAAAACTGTGGTAAAGACTGTCACTCAAGGATAGGACTGCACAGCCACTCGAGAAAATGCAACCTAACCCAACGGTGATGCACCATCGTCTTGCGAGACGGAAGGATGCCGATAGTGATATCATAGTGAATAAGTGTCTATGGCAGATTAAGGGGATGGCTGAACGGGCTAAAGCCAGGGTCCCCTGGAGAGTTTGGGGCCCCCAAAATTAGTCTATTTTATAATAAAAGTCGACAAATGTTTGCATGAATCCCAGAAAACATCCTAAATTAAATAAATTGATAAAAATCTAATAATCTGATAGTTTTAGTAATCGAAAAACCTGATTTGATAGGCTCTATAAGAGAAAATATAAATGAATATTGTTTATATTTTTTCAAATTTACCAAATTTCCTTCTAGCTCTCCTGGTCTTATGGAGGTATGTCTGCTTGAGTTGCAACTAAGGTAGTTAACGGTTAACCGGTCCTCAGATCAGGATCGGTCCCTATAAATCAGGACCTGTCAAAGACCACAATAAGCCCGTATTATCCAGAGTTCATTTTTGCTGTTACCGTTAAGATGCAGGGCAGCATACGAGACTAAACTAACGCGAGCCATGGTGAGTTCAATTCGCTTTCTCTATATTTCGATATATAAATAATATATTTGTCATCACTATTGGTATAAATAATATATCCGTCATCACTATTGGTTTACGTTGCCTATGGCTAAGGAATGATTTTTTAAAATTTTAATTTGCTTGGCTTAGTAGTCAAGGCACTGTACGAGAGCTAACACATAGTGGGCAGTTGATGTGTACAACGGTCAAGGCCGTGACAGTTTCTATTTATATTAATCAAAGTCTGTTTCTATAAAGACAAAGAAAGCTATAAAAGCATATGACCCCGTGACCTATCGGCATTCCTTGATCACATTTGTATCGTAACTGATATTTCCTTTTAAAAAATGTAATTGTTATGCGTTGGAAGGGGGGTACGGCTCAAACCCTATTTGAACAGAAAATGTGGAGGGGGGGGGGGGGGGAACGTCTGCAACGCAAAATTCAATTATTCTTGCGAGTTGACAATAGAAAAATAATATGGTTTTTAAATAAATTCCATTTTGTCATCACTGTTTACTCTGTAAGCTTTGTAATTTTATTATTTTAATTAATTTTTTATTTGTGAGTAGACCGGCATCACTCACAAGAGAGGTAAACACGACGTCACAACGGAGGGGGCGAGGCGGGGTGTAAGGCGTAGGTTTTTAAAACTAATGAAAAATACCTCCCTAACTTTAACGGTCCTATTCTTTAGAAAGGTTAATCACAAGTCCTTAAAAAAATGACTATAAAACCATCACTGTTTACTTAATTCTTTAGATGATTTTTTATTCACTGATTTGGCGGCATCATAGAAAAGAGCTGAATGCAAGGGGGGGGAAGCGGGTTTTGATGCCACGATCAGAAAAATTTGCTAATTACCACATCGGTATAAAATGTTATGTTTTCTGAAAAAGTATTTCGTGTGGGTTGGAAAAGGAGCACATGGCATCAGAGCTGACACAAGCGGGTGGTGATGTCACATGTCACCATTTAGACAGCACGAGTCGATATTTGATACACACTCTCTATGTTGGTTCTCAAAAAATTATGGTAAAATACGGACCGGACAGTAAAACTACCTTTTTTTTTAAAAAAGGTTTAACCAGTTATCACAAACAAACTGACTTGACAACATTTGCTAAAATTGCTAACATGCTGTTTGAATACTGTTAATACATAAAATTTAATATTAATCATTCCGCTTTACTTCTTAGTGGAAATTTTTTAAATAAAAAATTAAATTTTTTTAAAATTTGCTTTTTGATGGCAGCGTAGCTGAGGTTAACACTAGCGGTTGGTACATTATAGGCGCTTTGATGTCAAATCATACAGCATGGGGCAAAAATTCTATACTTTCTCATGTGGTTCACAAAAACTAGTATATATTGAACAGACGGTTAACCAGTCTTTTTTTGAACGGTCAGCCGGTCCTCAAAAACGAACGGTCTTAACAACCTTATTAAAGATATAAAACTAAAATGCTACCTCACCCTGGTGAGACCTATACTAGAGTATGCATCTCCTGTATGGGACCCATCCACCAAAGAAAATATTGATAAACTAAAACAAATTTTAAAAAAGAGCTGCTAGATTCATTACTGGAGAATATTCAAAACTCACAAGAGTAACACCATTAGTTTAATCATTAAACCTTGAAACACTAGAGGATAGAAGAACCATGAGTGAATTAGTAATTGTACATAAAGTAAAGCAATTAATTCTAGTTTAGAAATACAACACAAAGATAACTTAATACAACCTTCAGATAGACATAAAGATAAAAACACCTTTCTTATTCTGTATTTTTAGTATGCAAGAACAAACACATACAATTTTTCTTTCTTCCCATCCGGTCGTGGAATGGGTTGCTTGAAGAAACCAGGAAAGCCAACTCTTTATCATCATTTAAAACTCTAATAAGAATACAGGTAGGTACTTTGACAGAAAATTTAATTGTAGTCCAATATGCTTAACTAATATATCATTTTAAAGGGCTTGCTAAGACCTTTTCAAAAACATTTGTTTTGTCTTTCTATCTTTTGTAGAAGTGGAGTTATGATTTTTTTTGTGAATTTTTTTTGCCCCTTATATAACCTATATAATTTATTTTAAAACTTGTGACCCAAATTTCAAAATCTGTACTTTTTCCATCACAAATTTTTTAATTTTAGAGATATGGTTATCAAAATTTTAGGAGACATTCACAATCCAATTTACAAAACAATGATTAAGGAATTTTTTAATTATATCAGGATTTTGAATTTTGTAAAAATAAATATGAAAGCTTGTTGAAGAAAATCATAGCGAAAATTATTATTTTTATATATAATATATTCATAGATAAATACAAATCAGTACTAACTGATGCATGCCAAATGTATTTTAATTAAGTATATTGTAAATTTAAATCAATAACTATGATTAAATGTTTGAATGGTAAGTATTTGACTTTTAAAATAAAACTAAAAGTTAAAATAAATTATTTTTGGAAATACCCCACACCCTGAAAACTGATTACTAATTACTGAAATTTCAAATTAAAATCCATTAGTATTTGAAGATTTAAATATCTCATTAAATGATAATAAGAATAAGAACATTTTTACTGTCAATTTCTGAGTAAATAACTTGTATTATTTATCATGCGCATTTACTTAAATGTCATTCATAACATGTGTCATTGTCCTTCCCTTATCTTAACTTATTACATATTTAGCAATGGAAGATATTCAGAGTTCTGCAATGAAATATTATTTTTATATCTTGTAATTGTAATTATTCCTGATTCCTATATCTGTTTTAATTGACATTTGTTTCTTTTTTACATGTAAAAAATATTAATTGTTTTTCAAATGCCAAATGTATATGTCCTCATCTATGTAAAAAGAATATAATAAGATAT
>MUZC01000155.1:855039-878073 GCA_002072015.1 Radix auricularia
TAAGTCCAAGTAGCGTAAGTTAATTAAATACAGAATATTTAAGACATTAGTAGCTTAACGATGTTGCAAGAGACACAGAAAATTCTCCAGCGAATACCGCGTTGCATGAATAGTGATAGCATCACTGGAAACCTACTAATTGACGTACTCGATACCCAAATTTATTTGTTTTTCGATTACTGTGACGTAAAACGACTAATTCGGGGATCTCCGTAGAGCTAATAAAAATTTTCCGAAAAAATATTTCCGTAAATTTACGACATGCGCAGATCGATGCGCGAACGAGTATCGAAGTGCCTAATACAGGACTAAACACAAACCATAGAAATAGATAAACGTAAGACGCCATAATCTTCTGTACAGAAGAAGTTTCTGTAACATATAATAATATAAGATAAGAAACGGCTAACCGTTTATAATTTACAATTACAACCTTAGTAGACCTTAGTTACATTACAAATTACTTTATTAGTCTTTAGTTACAGTTACAGTCTTATTCTTATAATTAGTTGCCAAGTAACCAAGTAACTATTTTAATTGAAGTTGCGCTGGCTGGATAGGACACCAGTTTGCATTGCAGCCAGGGGTCCTGTGCAGTCTTAGTCCGCAAATGAATAGTGTCAGTGTCTATCCATCTTAAACTAAAATCACACTAAAACTAAACTATACTAAAATGGCTAGTTACTTAAGTTAGAGTAAAGTAAAGAAAAGAAAAATAATGAATGACAATGCATTCAATGCAGTGCGAAATAGATGGAGAAAACTTACAACACATTGTCTTATTACACAGAACTTACCCCGTCTATTCGTTATGAAACACTTTTAACGCATTTGTGTAAGGGATGATTTTCGAAATATATGTTTAGACCTCATTGTTATATTCATCGATATTGCATATGAACGTCGAAAAAAATATTGCGATTAAGGTGTCGATAACCGGAAATTGAGATGAGTTTATTGATAATAAAAAAAAACGAAACAGAAGAATATCTGAGACCAAAACAAAGAATATTTAAGCAAAGAAAAACAAACTAGTTCCTAGAATATGCTTTTTAAAAAGTTTTTAATAAATTATTAAGACTATTGATTATATTTGTTCAGAAAAAGAATATTCTGCAAAAATATTTAAATTAAGCTACAGCTTTTATTTTATAAATAAAACGCTTTTTAATTAAACTCTCAAGCATTGCCTGTTTGTATGATGATATAAAATATGATTATTGCATTTGCAACAGTAAAGAAAACCCAATCAACAAGGCTTTCAAATATTCGACCTTAAACACCCAAATCTAATGCAATAATTTGGTACATGATAAGACCTACAATCTTTCTCCCTCTTTATATATATATTAACGATTAATTTCTCGATTAATTGATAGTTTTTTATCGAATAAAATTATTTTATCAAGTTAGCTTTGGCGCATGCTTCCTTTAAATATCCCAACATTTTTATATTTCTATATTACATGAACTTCCTAAGCTGATTTTTGTGATTATTATGTCCTCTACAGCACCAAGCCAGGGTTAACAAACTAATAAATACCCACGGAGTCCTGAAGCCATATTGCAAGATTGTCCTTTCTTCGTTCTCTCTCTCTCTCCCCTCTCTCTCTCCTCTCTCTCTCTCTCTCTCTCACTCTAATATTATTATTTTTTACATGCTAGAAGTTTACTTCTTTTATATCTTTGTTCCCAATTTACCTGTTTTAATTCATTTGATTTTCTTTTGTCGTTTAAATATTATTTACTTTTCATTCGACGTAAGACTGATGAAGAGTATTCCAGACACGCTTGTTTGGTTGTATTCAACTAAACCACTTGAAAAAAAAAAAAAAATTAAAAATAATCTTTGATTCCACAATGTCAATGTGACTCATTAAAGGAAAAAATAATAAATATACAAATTTGCTACTGAACTCAAAATGCCAATAGAAAATAAAAGTCGACGACGTTTTACTACTTGAAAGTAATGCAAACATCACAACCAAGCCTACTGTTTAAATTGAGAAACCTCTTTTAAATATTTATGGAGAAATTAATGCGGCAATTTAAGAGCTATAAACTAATTTTTCCCCATTAGTATAAGCCACTCTGCATAGCTCAATAATATATAATAATACTGTAATATGTGGAACAGCAGTGAAAGTAACTGATGTGTAAGTGTAACGTTTAAGCTTAACATCATTCAAATATTTAGTTGGTTGAGAAAATTTTAGACAGTCGTTTAAAAAAAAAAAAATTAAGTCTATTTGCGCATCTCGAATTTAAAAAAGTAAATTGTAAATTATGTATTCTGCCAATCTCTCATCATACTGTCATACTCTTCTGTACAGAAGGAGCGTCTGTAACATAAGATCCTCATTGGTCCCTTTTCCAAATTTTAATTTGTACTTACACTTACACCTTATTCTAATATTTCTATTTTTAAAAAAAAAAATAATTAAAAACAAAACACAAGTAACAAACTAATAGCAGATGCATTTAAAGTAACACCTATTTAACACTTATTTTTAAGTATAATATGGAGTAAACACTTTTCAAAATTAACTCCGCTCGATTTCCTTCCTAGCGTATTTTAAAATGATTATATCTACACTTCTTAGTTTCATCTTATTACTGAACTTACAAATCATTTTAAATTTGTTTCCACATTATAAATTTTAACAAGCAACCAAAAAGAATGATAATTATAATTTCAAATTTAAAGAAATATTTTAATAAACGATTTACTGAATGATAAGATGACGCAAACATTGACAATGTAATTAATAACTATCTTGTTTGACTAAGCTTTTGGATAAAATCAGGCATTAGTTTGGTCCATTTCCATACTTAGTAACAATGCTGGTTTGTTTATAAATTATAAGTGGAATAAATTTAATTGGAGCTATACAACGAGTAGGTAAATTAAAATTGTTGCTACTCCAATTTTAGTCTGCTTATAATTAGATTAACATAATAACGTGAAAAGCACTAAAAGTTTTATTAAAAATTGTAAATAAGTCAAAGTGTCAGAGTATTTTAGTTGTTTTTTTTAGTGTTTAAGTACTTTACTACTTTACTTTAACTAGACTATAGACTATAGTTTACTATAGTATAGACTTTAGTAAAACGGTGACTCAAAAACCTCAGTCCTTTGTGGCTTTTAGTTTTAGTTTAGAATGACGTCAATTAAATTTCAATAAGTGGTGAAATTACATTTCATTTGACAATTGAATTAGGCCCTAGCCCTAGTACACTAGTACACATTCGTTTTTCGTGTACTTAGACTTAGGCCCTATACAATGTACAAGTATAATTATAAAACAGTGAACAGTTGATGGTTTTGGTAATCCTGCAGACTGCAGTTTCTACCAGCTATACTATAGTCTATAGTGCTTTATATTATACTATAGACTATACTTATACTTATAGACTTTAGGCATAGGGCAGAGCATATAGTATTATACTTAGGGAGCGTCTATTCGCAATCGATTGCGAATAGATTTCAAACCCTATTCGCAATCGGCGCGTGCTATAAATAGCCTCGGCAATCGATTGCGAATAGTCACTTTAGTAACATTGTTTATAAAATGATGTTTATAAAATTGAAGAGTTACAAGTATTCACTGCGCCTTTCCTTGAACCTCCGATTCTATATGTGCATTCAAACAATCTCTAAAATCTATCGCTAAACCTAACCCAAAACCATAAATACTATCACTATCACTAAACCTAACCCAATCCTAAAAACTATCACTAAACCTAACCCAAACCCTAAAAACTATCACTAAACCTAACCTAAACCCTAATAACTATTAGGCCTACTTAACGTAACCCTAAAGTCTATCCCTAAACCTAACATCAAAACAAACCATTAAAAAAAAAAAAAAATCTTATTCATTATCAATCCATGTAGTATTGTTTGAAAAAAAAAGCAAAAAAAAAAACACAAAAAAAAAGTTGGCATCAATAAGAAATCGAACCCCGGACCTGCGATGTAGCGTACTATCTTACAATCCACATGACCACACAGCCACACATCATCACTGAAATTTTTAACCTTATAAAAATAATGTTACCAAGAATAGCAATAACCGGAAGTGAACGATTGTCTAGGCTATTTATAGCACGCGCCGATTGCGAATAGGGTTTGAAATCTATTCGCAATCGATTGCGAATAGTCACTTCGTTATACTTATACTTATACTGTATATTATTTCACAGAAAAATTTAATTTTCTTGTGAGAACTTACATTTTTTATTTATTACATTTACATGCATTATTAAAATATTGTATTTTAGCTATTACTATTACAGTATTTACAGTCTTTCAGTCTATTGTAAGTCTTATTAATTTCTAAGACAATTTTTCGGCTCTATTAAATACACTATACATAATCTGGTCATGATACACCAATTTTGTTTAACTATCTTAGCACCCTGCTTGCCAGATATTTTTTATTGCTAAAATAAATATACTGACTGAAAATGGGACATGATGGTCGAGTGGCAGCGTGCTTGACTGGCATACCGATGGTCACGAGTTCAAATCCATGCAAAGGCAAGGATTTGTTCCCGAGGCCTAGAGCATCTCTGAGTTACCCAGCTCCGAATGGCTGGGTAATTGGTAATGCGTGGAACCCTCATAGTAATAGCCGTGGCCTGTGAACGCTGCATCACTTGCCAACTGATCATCGGTCATGGTGTGTGGACGCTATTATCTTCTGCATAGAAGGAGCGTCTGTATATCTAAGAAGAAGAAGAAAAGTATTATTCATCCATTTTAATGTTCTTAGAAGATAAATAAATATTTTATAGACAATTTCATTTTTTATTTCGTTACTGTATGTTTGATTCTTATTTTGTTTGTTTTTTAGTGAATAAATTTCATTTGGCATCTTACTTTTAACTGTGATAACCCTGCAAGTTTGAGTGCTAGATGAAAAAAAAATGGATGTATCCTACTGCCATTATGTAGCTTCAAGGGCCGAAAAAAAGCCTTAGAAATTAATAAGTATAAGGCTTACTAATTAGCGGTGTAATAGCTAAAATACAACAAATGATAATGCATTTAATAAATTAAAAACCTAAGTTCTCACGAGAAAATTAAATTTTGCTGTGAAATAATTTATGTGCAGAAACTGCAGGATTATCCAGTTATCTCATTTTATATTAAAATAACTCTAGGCCACTGAAGTCTCAAACTCAAGTCATTGACTTGATGACTGATACTAATCTATACTGATTTGAAATTTAAAGTTTAGAATAGCCTGTTCAGTTTTCATTCAGAATAGCTCAGATCACAGTATTCTGTATTCATTCCATTGCCACAAGAAAGCTAGTTACAATTGTTAAAAATAATGACAATTGAAACAATTTATGACATGACATAATGGTAATGTTAATGTGTATTGTGTGTTGAGATTCTTTTTAATAATTAACATTAAGATAAGATAATTCAAGACCAAGTTCACCAAGTCAAAGTGAAATGAATTTTAATTTATAAGTTTAACTTTAGTATTTAGTTTATTATAAGTGTATTTATGATTGTATGATACATTACAAGTCATCTATAATTGTAAAATAGACATAGTATAGTGAAGTTATAGTACTGCAACTGTGGACTGTAGACAATATTCTGTCTTAAAAGGCTATGGCCATACTATACTTCTGTAGTGACTATAGACTTAAGTTACTACAGAATTATAGTATAGCTTGTTGAGACAGATTTTTGTCTGCAGTTACAGTACTATTACTATAGTCTATAGATATAAGTAAGTCATATAATCAATTATAGTAAGGTAGTTAACAGTTAACGTGTCCTAGAAGATCTGAAGTCTGATATGTAATTCTATTCCTATTTAACCTGGACTGGTTAACCATAGTCTTAATTTACCCATATTATTAGCCTATTTGTACCAGTTGGACCAGGTTAAGTCCAACTTCCCTAAGCTGAAAACCTGCCTGTATTGAATTAATTGTTAGATTCTGGCCAAATTCCATAAGACTGACATATTTTAGATCTGCTTAACTCTAAGATTTTTGGTTTCCAACCAAATCGAATTTTCAAGGTGTGTGTGTAAAACTAGTCTAGTAAAAGGAAAAATCTTAACCCCCCTAGCCCACTGTGGAGGGAGTCACGTGTGTGGGGAGGGGCTTTCACGGTGGTGTTGGTATTTCAAAGCTAAGTCAGCTTCCTTTGATATGAAAGGAAACATCTCACACCGCCTTCTCGCTTGTACGGCTGCCCCTCCCCCTCTCAATATCAACATTGTCCTTAATTAATCTGTGCTTATTACGCCAATTTCCCTAACTCAAAAACTCCCTAAGTTGAATTTTTTCTGGTCCCTTTGAGTTCGACTTAGAGAGGTCCGACTGTATTAGTATTATTTTTTAATATTCCCCAAAGTTCTTTTTGCATCAAATCTTACAATTAAAACAACCATTAAATTTCCAATGAAATGTAACCCAGCTACTTATTGATGTTTGGAAAAAAATAGGCCATTTAAATTTAAATATCAATTTTAAAAAAAAATTTAATGTACTGTTTACTTATTAGTTATTTGCCACACAAAGTTATTTATCTTTCGAAGTTGTTGAGTTGACAGGCATTGGACAAAAATAAGGGTCCAGTGTTTCTAAATTTGTTACATTCCCTTTACTCATTGTTTTTGAGAAATTAAGGACAACTACCCCACTAACGGAAAGTTAGCTGATAAATTTATGTTTTTATAGGCTAACTATTCACCAAAAGCGAGTGGTTTTAACAACCTTATAGTTAGTGTAAAGAAATAGCATAGTATAGTATGGCAAGCACAGTGGTCGAGTGGCATGGAGGCTTGACTTTCATACTGAGAATCGCATGTTTGAATTATTATGAATGCAGAGATTTATTCCCGGGTCTAAGGATGTGTCCCTGAGGTCACCCTTCTTCGAACAAGGGTGGCTGGGCATTGTCCCGCACAATCCCCCCATAGCCGTGGCCTGTGAAGACTGTGTTACATATCAACAGACCAGCATGGTCTGTGCATTATTATTAGAATTCAGACTGCTAGAATCTTCTGCTATAGATGTGATGTTTAAAAAAAATAAATAAATAAGAAATAGGCTTCAAGTATCAGCAGCATAATAATCGCTATGGCATTAATATTATCAAGGTAAATTATTTACATGTATTTCATTTTCTTGAAGAAAGGCGTTGTTTAAAAAAAAATCCAGTGACTCAGGGAACTAATAAGACTTAAAACTTACTGCTATTATTTTTACCTATACTGATGTTCAGTGATATTTATAATTAAGTAATCATGTACCTATTTTTCAGCATTAAAAAAGTTTCAAAGTTCTTGATTATAATGTCAGCAACGACTAAGAAAAAACATGTAACAAAAGAAGTTTTGGAGGAATATCCTTTACCTGAGGGAAGAAGACAAATTGTGAAGGTAATTGTAATAAAATTATTTTTAAAAATTAACTTGTTTTTAGCTAATGATAGCCCAATAATTATACAAATTCAAACTTTTCTCATATTATATGTATTAAGATTAATTTAAAACTTGAAATTCAATGCCTTTTTGATTGGCCCATGCATTAAAGTATAAATGGCATATATAATAAAGTAAGATATTTATAAAGTCTCGAAAATCACAATAGCTTTGTCCCACTTCTTCACCACCTAGCACAAGATATCACTCTTACAAACTACAAAGCAATCTAATTAAAAAGCTTGTTGTTCAGTCTCAACTTTTTGATTATTATGTTAATCCGTCCCTCATGGCCCTTGTTGCAAAAAATTTGACACCCCAGTTGTTTAGTATAATTAATATTTTAACTGTTTATAGGTTACAGCTGCAAAGGGGAATAACCTTCATGAAGTTGTTACAGCTGAGGGAGAATCTTTTCTGGTCAGCATGCCAACTAAGTTTAGAAAACATGTGTGGATTAAACGAGGTGAGTGCACTAGGATATATTCAAATTTGGCCTCACCTAAACTATCCGAGTGCTGTGACAATAACTCAACAAATTACCATCAAGTAGAGTAATTAGGCAATTGGTAGTTTTTCACTTTATGAACCAAAAGGTGATTTTGAGCGAATGAGTAAGAAATATTTAAGTATATATATGGATGTTTAATAAATCAATTTTTCAGTAACTTTCATGGTCGGTTAGCTGACTTATGACTGGGATATAAAAGAATATGAAAGACTGCTGTGTAAAAATATTTGTGACTATTCAGTGTTGAATGGAAAACAAAAACATGCTCTTCATTATACCCATTGCCATTAATATAATATTCCTCATTTTATGCATAGTTTTAAATTTAAAAGAGCATTGTTCAATAAATTAATTTAGTCACAAAAAAAAGGGATTGAGATAAAAAATAATGGCCATTTTTAAGAATGTATTTAAGAACGAGATGTAAGAAATATTAATTTAATTTTGAACTAATGTTCAAATTTGGACTCAATATGTTTAACAACGATGTAGTGTAATTTTATTGTATTAAGCGTCTGTAACAGATAAGATTATATTTTTGTGTGTGTTCCATGTCACCTAATTTTACTGTTTCTCTGTTTAACTAGGAGACTTCATAATGATTGAATCCATTGATGAAGGTGATAAGGTCAAAGGAGAAATAACTCACATCCTTTTCAAAGATCAGATTAAAAATATACAACAACATAATTTATGGTGAGTATTACTTTTATTTTTAAGGGAAAACGGAACCATATCTTAAATATTTATATAAAATTTGTTATTGCCATTGACACATCAGTTAATTAAAGCAATAAAATGATATCTGTCATTCAGCCAAACAAACTGAACTGTTATGTCTGATATTTCAATGTGTTATATGTATAAATTCTAGTTTTATAGAATATCTACAGTCTATTCTACATGAGTTGATTTGACAACTTATGTCTCTATCCTAAGACTTAAATTTATTTCAGTTTTCTTTTTGTAAGTAACCACTAATTTTTAATTGACAGCTTTAGGAAAGATAAGGGGGATTAAAATAGCAAAATATGACTTTGTGCAATACTAATACTGCATCCACTAAATCTTGTTACTTTTTACAAGGAATAGAGTAATCATAGGCTATGAAATAATTTTATATCATTATCTTTTGGTAAATCTGTGTAGTGAATTAGTAAATATAGGATTGAATATTTTTTTTTGTTGCTAGGCCAAAAGGTTTCAGCTCCAATGTGACGCAGAGTGACACTGAAGCCGTGCCTCAGGACCTTCTTCCACCAAGTGAAGGTGAGGGCAGCGATGATGACATGTCTGATCTTGTGCACAATATGAACAGGGTCCAGGTCACACAGATTGAGAGTGAATCTGAGGACAGTTGCTCTGAAGAAGAAGAAGAAGAAGAGGATGAAGATGAAAATGAAGACAGTGCAACAGAAGAGACTAAAGATATCCCTAAATCCAATGTATTACCCAACAAGGACTCCAGTTTAGGTGTATCATAATTAAACAGTGAGAATTCTTCAACTGTGTTAATTGATTTATCTGGCCAAGGGTGTGTGTAAGGAGACTTTAAAACTTGGTTAGTTGGTAAGTGTGATGCAACCCTAACCTTTTTAAAAAGGTGTCAGTAAACATGGAGAGTGATGATGCCATTGACAAAGACAATAAAAACAAGGATTTAATCATGGCTGTGAATGTAAAACCTTGTTTTTATAATATGCTTTAGGTTTCCAGTCTTGACTACTTAAAGTAAAACTAATTTGTCCTAAATAGAATATATATTGATCCAATCACCCACTGTAGACCTGCTTGTTTAAAAGATAGTATTATAGTATTGTACATACATTCCACAATGTGCCTCTCTTACATTTATGTCTGATGAACAATTGTGTTGCTATTCTGATAAATTATAAAGATTGTCATGGGTGATTGCAGTTCCGTTTTCAATAAATGAATTTTTGAACATGTTTAGTAGGGACCAACCGGAAATCACGCCGGACATTCAATTTTGTGTTTACTTTTAGCGACTAGCGCCAAACCGCTATATTTACTAATGTTGATGATTTAGGATTGAAGACTTGGCTGTCTTTTATTTCTAAAGCTGCACCATTAAAGTGCATGTTAGCTGCCATTCTTATAAATGGTTATGGTTTTGCGAAATAAAGCAACCGCTAATCGTTTCAAAACCGAAATTAATTTGGATTTCCGATTTTTCATTTAACAACCCTAGTACTCGGTTCGTAACTAGATCCTGCAAATAGTACATCTAACTATTCAGATTTTGAACCCGGTAGAAAATGTCAACCCGGTTGATCCCTGTTTAGGTTAAGTGAGTATTTTATAATAACATGATGCCTGGAATGACTGAGATTTGCAAATAAATTTTTAACTCATGGGATGAAATATTTACAATTTGAGTTTTATTAATATTACCTCTGGTGTCATAATTTCAAAGAGAGAGCTCTAAAATCTATTGTTATTTCGGGATCACATTGTTCATCACACTGTTGGTTTTTGTGTTATATTAAAGTTATGATCTTAAAACCATAATCAGATTCCTAGCTTCTTATTTTGAAATCCTATAAAAATGAAATATATTTGCTTCCTTCTATCATCTTATGTAATGTGTTTATCTGGCAGATCATTTTTTTTGTTGTTGTGTAAAACTGATTTTTGTTGTTAAACCCATTTATTTAGTTTTAATTTAAAAACATGTTTCCTATTATTTACATCTTTATTTGATATTAATTAATGTCGTTTGGTTTTAACCATAAATGAATTCAGGGCACTGCAAATTTTTTTCAAAGATTTGAACACACATTAGCAATTAAATATAATTTTATGGATGTACAGAAATAGTCTCTTTCAGGATTTTTTTTAGTTAAGTATCTCAAATAATTAATAATATCTTTTATTTATTTCTTTTGTGGTGAAAACTAAAGTTCTAATAACTAAGAGTATAAAATACATTTCTTTATTAGTTTGTAGTGAAAACCACAGTTTAAATAACTAAGAGAAGAGGTGTCCAAAGTCCGGCCCGCCTGCGATGCAATTTTAACTGGCCCGCGACCTCATCTTAAATAATTAATTGACTGACATATTATTTCTGTAAGGACATAAATTACATAATTTAAAAAAAAAATCTAAATTGTTTACTGTTTTGAATATGTTAAATGATGATGAAAATCTAGGAGGTTTTATTATTTTTTTTTACAATGTGGAGATGGTTTTTAAAACCTGATGAAGTTGTTTAGTGCTTTTTATGATAAAAATTTTTGAAAGTATCCTGAGAAAAAGCGGGAGTTTGCCTGTTAACGCTGGCAGAAATGAAGAAATCTCATCTGACATTAGGAAACAATTACAGGCTTAAGCAGAGAAAATTGACTTCTCTTCCATAGCATGTGATGAAAGCACTGATGCTTCTGACACAGCCCAACTTCTTATTTTTTTAGAGGAGTTAAAGATGACGTGTGCGAATTTAGAATTACTTGACCTTCAGAGTCTTAAAGACCAAACAAGGGAAAAACATTTATTGCTTGCGTTTGTTCTGCTGTCAATCACAGGTTTCCTGCAATCATTGGTGAGCTTAGTGTACAAAGTACTAATAACATTGTCTATTCTAAAGTCAGCAAAGAAAAGAGAATGGTTAAGCTTTTAAATTACACAATTTTTGTGTGTGTCAAACATCTTTGATGTGATCATTTCTTTAAGCAAGTGATAAAAGCTATTAACTCTATTCGCTTTAAAGCCTTGTCTCACTGCCAGTTTCGGAATTTTCTTCTTGAAATTCAGGGATAATACGAAGATGTTGAGTATCCCAATGGTATTAGATGGCTCAGTGGGGAGACAGCTCTTCAGTGCCTCTACGTACTTTTAAAAATATTGGGAATTGATAGAAGATAAATAACAAATTCTAGAACTATCTGATACTGCTTGGCTGGCAGATTTTGAATTTTTTAGTTGTGTGACAAGACATCTAAATGTTCTTTACACTTACACAAATCTTCAACTGCACAATGCAGTAGTAAGCCAGTTATATTCACATATTAAGGCCTTTGTGAAAGAGCTGCAATTTTTCAAGGACAAGTCCAATGAGCAAATGCAAAGGTGTGCTGCAGATATCACATCCCTGGCTGATGAATTTCAAAGACGCTATATGGCCAATAAATTTTCAGCCATATATTTGTATTAGGACCAAGGAAAACAACAGAAAAAATATTAAGATAAATGTATTCACTCCAATTTTGGAAAACATAAGGAAGGAACAGGTTCATGAGAGTTTACTAGTTCCTTACTAGTTGACCCCAATTATTATTTTTTTTAGAATAATATAAGGAATTTTAAAGTTTTACATCAAATTAAAATTGTTACCTTAAACTTTTTGTCAGAAATTAGGTCATCAGATTTCGCCCCTTTAATAAAAATTCAAGACACACTTCTCCCCCTTTAAATCATATCTTATCTTATATGTTACAGGCGCTCCTTCTGTACAGAAGATTATTGCGTCCTACGTATTTCTATGGTTTGTGTTTAGTCCTGTATTCTTACTAGAGTTTTAAATGATGATAAAGTGTTGGCTTTCCTGGTTTCTTCAGGCAACCAATTCCACGCCCGAATACCGGACGGAAAGAAAGAAAACTTGTATGTGTTTGTTCTTGCATATAGAATAAGAAAGGTGTTTTTATCTTTATGTCTATTTGAGGGTTGTATTAAGTTATCTTTGTGTTGTATTTCTAAATTAGAATTAATTGCCTTATGTATAATTACTAATTTACTCTTGGTTCTTCTATCCTCTAGTGTTTCAAGGTATAATGATTTAACTAATGGTGTTACTCTTGACAGTCTTGAATATTCTCCAGTAATGAATCTGGCAGCTCTTTTTTGGATTTGTTCTAACTTATCAATATTTTCTTTGGTGGATGGGTCCCATACAGAAGATGCATATTCTAGTATAAGTCTCACCAGGATGAGGTAGCATTTTAGTTTTATATCTTTGTTACATTTGTAAAAGTTTCTTTTTATAAAGCCTAAGGTTTTGTTTGATTTTTTAATAACTTCATTGACATGGGTATTCCAAGATAGTTTCTCATTTATTATGACTCCTAAGTATTTTGCATCTTTAGTTTGGGTTAGTTCTTTTCCATGAATGAAGTATTTTGAATTTATTTGTTTCTTTTTCTTTGTTACTCTTAGCAGTTGACATTTTTCTGGGTGGAAGGACATACTCCAGTTAGTTTCCCATTTTATTAATTCATCTAAGTCTTTTTGTAAAATTTTGCTATCTTGTTCTGACTTGATTGTTCTATAGATTATACAATCATCAGCAAATAACCTAACTTTAGTTCCTGTTGAGATATTGTTGGGTAAGTCATTTATATAAATTAAAAATAGTAAGGGACCTAGGACAGTTCCTTGTGGAACTCCTGAATTAACCTTTATTGGTGTAGATTTAGATCCATTAATTANAGGGCATTATATTTGTCAAGGTGGTTAACTATTCTGCTATATATTATGTGTTCCAGTAATTTACAGGTGATACTAGTAAGTGATACAGGTCTGTAATTACCAGGGTTGGACTTGTCACCTTTCTTAAACAGTGGTGTTACATTGGCTAATTTCCAATCCTGGGGTACTTTACCCTGGTTTAGAGAGGCTTGAAAAAGAACTACAAGGATTGGGGACAGTTCATTGCTTAATTCTTTTAATAACCTGGCAGGCAATTCATCTGGGCCAGTAGCTTTGTTTATTTTAAAGTTTTTTTAGGAGTGAATGTATACCTATCTCATCTACAGTTATGTTACCTATTTCTTCCATTTTATTTAAATTTATTGAAATTTCCTTGTCGCCTTAGGCAGAAAATGATGATGCAAAATATGTGTTAAGGATATTAGCTTTAGTTTCATTATCATTATAGGTTTTATTATTTGAGCCTTTAAGTGTGGCTATACCTGAAGGCTCCATTTTTTTTGATTTGATAAAGGACCATAAGTTTTTATTGTTATCTTTAGTTATCACATTGTTTATATAATTATTTTGGAGGTTACGGCTAAGTTTTTGTGTCAAGTGTTTAATTTTTAAGTATTTTTTGTGTATCCTTTCTAAATTGATAGCCTTAAATTTCTTAAATAAATTCTCCTTTAGTTTGCAATACTTTTTTAATTTAAAATTGAACCAGCATTTATTAATTCTATTTGAAGTTATTTTTGTTGGAACATTCTGATCCATTATGGTTTTTAGATTTGTTTTTATTTCCTTCCATATTTCTTCTACAGGGCTATCTATGGTGAATTTATTTAGGAAATTTTGTTGGAAATTAGAAGCTGATTGGTGTAATTTGCATGTTGCATCAATAATTAGATCACTTAGCTATTCTGATCACTTTAAGCATCTGGTCAATGAAGGATCTGTCAGATATAAACTAGGACAGCTTTAGGATATATCTCAGCTTTATATCATAGGTATCTCGATAACATGCTTTGGTGGACATTTAAAAAAACAAGTTCGGTTTCCATCTAAAAGTAAAAGGCAATTTTTGGATGAGTCTCATTTGGGTGCTCTTAGTTTTATGTCTGGGTCAATTTTAAATTACTGGAATTTTTTTTTTAATCGAATTTTAATATACATTGCATCAAGTTAAGGCAGCGCTTCTCAATTTAATTTCTGTCTTGCCCCCCCCCCCCCCCAGGAAGAAGAAAAAATTTCGCCCCACTATATCCCGGGTAACCTGTTAATTTATTGGGAAATGCAGGAACACAAAAATGTCTGTTTTATTTTTACTTTTTTATTAAAAAATCTGTTTCAACTCCCTACTAATAATTTATATATTTTAAAAAAACATTCTATAGCTTTTCTTATTTCCAAGACTCAAACAAATTAAAAACAAATTAAATGGGGGAAAATGTATACTTAATGAAGTTAATAATGTTATTTGAACTCAAGTGAAGGGTGTTCGTCTCTGTGATGTCATTAACTGTGTGCCACAGCGTAACAACAATTTAAGATTGTGCTTACATTTAGATTAAAACCCAAAGTTGGAGATTACTAACAATTCGAGTTATGTGCTGTCTCTAGCGTGTGACACTTAAAATGGGCTGAGACAGAACATTGTACAAATTGTTTTTTCTTTCCGTAGAGCCTTTTCTGCATACTATTCATATTTAGCTACAAACACAAACGCATTCTGTGGTTCTGAAGCTTTCATTCATATAAAGTATGTTATATATTTAATTTCAACTGGCAATCAGCGCGATTTCAATTGTGTTGGGGTGCTAAGAGCAATAGCAAATAACAATTCTTTTCATTAACAATATTAACATGAAACAACACAACACTATGCTATACGAGCTTACGAATTTAATTTAATTTTTAAAAAAAGAAAACTAAACTAAAGCTAATATTTATTTGTTCATAATATAAAAGTGAAAATTTGTGTAAATCTAATTTCAGGTTTGACGTTTGATCTCTTTGGCTCCTTTTCTTCTTCTTTCGATTTACTTAATGTTTACCTGGTTGGGTAGGTGCTACATGTGCTATGTAATATGAGGGTGAATTCAATAAATTCTCAGCATTTAAGGATCATTATTTATGTTCAGGGGTCTCTAAACTACGGCGTGCAGGCCAGATGTGGCCCGCAAGGCCTTATCATTCGGCCATTGGAGACCTTTTAATAAAAAGAAGAAAAAAAGATACTATTTTTACTTGTATTTTAACACAAAACTTAGTAATTGGGGCCTTGTAGTCGGCCCCCAAACTGCTGTTCGACAGTTAATGCGGCCCTTCGGCAGAAAAGTTTGGAGATCCCTGATTTATAACGATAGCCACAAAATTATTTTTAAAAGAAAAAACCCCACCTTAAAATACACAAGATGATGTTGTAACAGATCTCAGATTAACCCCCCCCCCCCCCAAAAAAAAAAAAAAATTAAAATAATCCAACAACATAAACAAAGAATTTACGAGACCTTGCATTTCCTTTAATTTTAATTAATTAACACGATACAACTTTCTCCTCCGACAAGATGCACAGGAATATACACGCATACGCGTCCCGGTCGTCGTCATAGCAGCTGTTCTGGCATTTGTGGACGCAGTCTGCTGTCATCTTTCCCTTGCTTCCAGTGCGTTTTGCCGGGGGATAACACTTGGCGTCTATGCTCTGGCCTCTGGATAGCGCACAGTTCTCGGCACACAGCTTCCCATTGTAGATGTTCTTGCCGTAGGTCTTGACACAGCGCAGGCACTCCATCAGACACTCTTTGTACATGGGTAGATCTTCCTCTTGGCCAGAGGTTGCAGCAAGAAGAAGACACGCTGCCACTAGAAATGGTAAAGCTCTCATAATGGTTACCTGAAGGGGAAATAGAAATAAAAACTTCTTTTAAAAAACGTAGGTGGTTGCTAAATTTACTATTTATTACAAAGTTTTAGGGTATGATTTTTATGACCACTGAGTTTGGCTAAGCTTGTGGCGCAAAGCTGTTATAAAATTGTTTAACAAAATATATTAAAGCACCAATTCATGGAAAGTCAACACATTTATTTAAAGAAAATTGAGATAAAATACAATATTTTTTAAAATTTATTTTCTTCATTTTCATTTAGTGAGTTTTCAAGTCCTGAAATATCCGGACGGATGGAGTTATTTTGGATATTTAGAGTTTAAAAATTCCGTATAAACTGACGTCACGAGGGAAAGGGGGGAAAATCTTCCTAAAGCAACTGCTTCTCAAATAGATTATCTTTTTTATTCTCATCAGCATATAATGATGGGTCAGTGGCGCTTGTCACGGGGTCACGTCTTTACGTCGACACGTTTGTTCATTGGGCGTAACTGTGTTATGGGATAGGTAGTAGAACAGAGTGAAGAGAAACAGAAATTACTGTGAGATGTGATAGAGATAAGTGAAAGAGAAGTGAAGATGTAGGATTGGATAATACAGGATAGGTGAAAGAGAAACTGTAGGATCAGACAGGGATGTGTGAAACAGAAACTGTAGGATCAAATAGGAATGAGCAAAAGAGAAACTGTAGGATCAAATAGGAATGTGTGAAACAGAATCTGTAGGATCAAATAGGGATGGGTGAAACAGAAACTGTAGGATCAAATAGGAATGAGCAAAAGAGAAACTGTAGGATCAAATAGGAATGGGTGAAAGAGAAACTGTGGGATCAAATAGGGATGAGTGAAACAGAAACTGTAGGATCAAATAGGGATGAGTGAAAGAAAAACTTTAGGATCAGATAGGGATGGGTAAAAGAGAAACTTTAGGATCAGATAGGGATGAATGAAACAGAAACTGTAGGACCAAATAGGGATGAGTGAAAGAGAAACTTTAGGATCAGATAGGGATGGGTGAAAGAGAAACTGTGGGATCAAATAGGGATGAGTGAAACAGAAACTGTAGGATCAAATAGGGATGAGTGAAAGAGAAACTTCAGGATCAGATAGGGCTATGTAAAAGAGAAACTGTAGGATCAGACACGGATGGGTGAAAGAGAAACTGTAAGATCCGATAGGGATGAAAAAGACACTGTGAAAGAACGCGAGGATAATTAGATTTAGAGTGATTGTTTAGATTCAATAATTGGTTTACATGATGAGAAATAGATTAGGATTTAGGTGAGATACCTTAATGGAGTATCAATAACAAGAGGATTTAAAGGTTTTAAGGCACGTTTGATTTGAGTGGACCACAAGCTGAGATGATAAAGGCAATGGGTTGTTGTTGAAGTTGAAGGAAGCCCACAACCAGGGTCATTCAAAAGAGAGAGCCACACGAACGAAACCTTAGAATGCTGGACATCAACATATTTTTTAAAAAATGCCCCATGGGCTATGACCATTAAATTTGATTCTAATCTTTCTTAATTTCGAGGAATCTTGAGTTCAAATCTGTTGCAAATTTCGATATGAAATCAATGTCGGGGACCTCTTTATGTCGGTGCAAGGTGAATGCTTCCACTTAAGGCTGCAGTGCATGCAAGGTGACATATTTTGGTTTTATCCTGTAAGCTCATTTCATGACATAATTATTGATACTGCGAACTATGGTTTCCAGCAAAACGATGGGACAAACAACACTGGCTGTAAACAGCACTGAAAGGATTATAAAAAAAACTGTTACATATTTTGCGAATTGAACGAGTCCAAATTCAATCTCATAACGTGCTTTAACTGCCACATATTCAAAACAATTCACGCTTTCCATTCCCACGAGGATCGTATCTCTTAAAAATTATGCTGTGAAAATTGGCAACAATTATCTTCTTGGTATTGTTTTTGAGCTGCCTTCTATTCTCGATAGAGATCGTGCTAATGACTACTGAAAGGTTTAAAAGTTTAAAAACCGAAACAAAGCTTCTAGTGAAAAGGAAAATCATTTTCTATTTCAGGATCCTACAGATAATTTTAAAAATACATTTTTAGTCAATCTTATTAATAAATATTATCCATTTTAACTTGTACAATGTTGTAAATTAATTAATGCAATAATGGCATCACTTCCAGGTTTCTATACCGTAATAGGAATAATTTAACCTTCAATAAAGTCTTGTGGTATTTCTATAGCGAGGACTACTTAAAAGCCCAAAAATTGTTTTATTCCGAATTCAGGTCTTAAAATTGTTTTAGTATAACTTAATTTTTAATGGCAAAATTGTAATTACGTAACTATAGTAACAGTTGTAGAAAAGATATCGAGTCACGATTATTATACGTCACATAAGAATAGAACCAATTCTCAAATAAAATTACACGTGTGTAGGGTTCAGACTATTTCTTTGTGGTCTTCAGTTGCCTGGATGTGTGATGACTTCCATTCAAGACTAAGCAATCGGTTTAGTCAGACGTGTTTGGTCTTATGTTGTCTTTCTTATCTATACACACTCTCATTCAGTACAGAGGATTTTGAGTTCACAGACCATGCCCGTCTCTTGGCAAGTGACGCATGCATGAGCCTTTCCAGGCAAAGGCAATGAGGGCTTACGCTATTCCCAGCCGCCTCTTTTTCCTCTAATCAGTGTTAAGTACCCATTGGGCGAACTCAGGGGCACACTTGTTTTCGGGAAACAAATGCATGCCTTCACGGAGATTCGAACCCATGACCATCGGTACGTCTACCGAGCGCGCATGCTACTCGGCCGACGTGCCACAAAGTGTGGGTCTAAATACCACCTTATTCTGGTCATGTCAAGAGCTTGTTGGGCGTGATGGAGTAATGTATCGCTATCAAATATGACATGATAAAAAAATGTAATTTTGCGAAAAAAGAAAAGGAGATGAAAAACACGTTACGTCACATGAATTGTTTATTCTATGTCCATTTTCGCCATACATTTTCTAAACTTAAGCGCTGGTCAGCAAAGCGTTAAATATTTCATCAAGGACAGCGGATTGATGCAAAAAAAAAAAAAAAGAAAAGACGGCCCAGGGTAGGAATAAGTTGGTTTTCTTTTTAATAGGCAAAATCCAACAATATTTAAGTGAAACAAATATTTTAAAATATATTATATAATCAAATATTTTTCAAACTTTTATCTGATTTTCACCATATGCGTAATTTGCATTAGATCTAAGCTATGGCGGATTAAGGGGGGGGGGGCTGAACGGGCTAAAGCCAGGGGCCCCCGACGGTTTGGGGGCCCCTAAACTTTTCATATTTTATAATAAAAGTGTACAAATGTTTGCACGAACCCTTGGAAATATAATAAATAAAATAAATTAATAAATATTATCTCTACAACTGGATTTAATTGCCTCCCTTAGAGAACATAGTTTAAATTATTGTTTATATGTTTAAAATTTCTCAGTTGTGACGAGCTCCGCTGGCCGTGTGGAGAGAGTAATGGCTTGTGATGCAAGCGGTACCGGGTTCGATTCCCAGCAGTGGAATTAAAAGTTATTGTTTTCACACTCAATTGTAACATACCGGCGAACACTTCAAACAGTTACTTCTTTGTGTTCGTTTTTTTTTCATTATTAATATTTAGTTACAGTCTTATATTAGCTGTTAACAATTCATTTTAAGGGATGCTGGCTGGATAGGGTCCCCGTTTGATTGCAGCCCGGGGCCCCGTGCAGTCTTAATCCGCCCCTGGATCTAAGACACTTTTAGATGATTTTTTAAAAAAATTCGTGGCCACAAATAAATATATAATAAAAATGAATACGCAAATAGATCAGTCGCCAGCAAATATTAAAATATATCTATTTATTTTTGTATTAGACTACCCGTCAAAAAGGACGGAAGTTTGCTAGATAAATATATTTCAGCTGAAATTACCTAGTAGATGATTTTAATATAGTTTTTGTAGTCCCCCCCCTTTGTCTGAAAACAGTAGTGTAAATAATTACAAAATGTAGAGACGAAGAAAATTTAATCTCATTTCTACATTGAACAATTTTATGCGGACGTTCGAAATGTTATTTTTGGTGCAGAAATTTTTTCAAGGCTTTTTTTTAGCGGTGCACTTTGTACATAACGTTACGAACGAACATACATAGTAAATTAGTAAACATAGTATATAGCCTACGCCGCAAAATTTTCGTCCGCCGAAAATCCGCCGGAAAATATGCGGCGCGCCGCATTAGCCGCCGAATTTTGTCAGCCGTAAATCGCCGTAAATCCGCCGAAAAATGAACGAGCCGCCGAAACGTAATGTTTTTGTTTTCTTAAGTTTCATTGCATTCCGTTTTAAGATCGAATGTATTTTTAGAATAACCGTCGCCGGAAGTGTGACGAAAATAAGTTATTTGTATAGTTTGTTTAAACCTAAATAATATAATCACTGATACAGTACTTGCATGTTATCTTTTTATTAAAATCTTAATTTATAAAATACTAATTAAATTAAATAGCCTACAAATAAATTATTTAATTAATTTAAATTATCCTTATTGTCGTAAATAGGCGACTTATTTTTACTCAATTATGGCTCAACGATCTTCTACCTCGACTAGCAGAAACTGAGAAAGGTAAGCCTATACTATATAACTATATTAACTATATACTATAATAATATATAATAATATAATTGTTTTAATTAACTAGATAAATACTAGTTTAGTCAATAACTGATGATTTTTAAGGGTGATCCTGAAGCTTTAGGCCGTAAATGTTTTCGCTGCGAATTTTATTATTTTCGTGAGAACTTTCATTTTTAATTTATTAAAAGCATTTATATATGATATATGTCATATTTTAGTTATTATAGCCCTAATTTGTAAGGCTTTTCAATTTATAAAGCTTTTTCGGCCCTTGACGCTACATTATCGGAGTAGGATGCATCATTTTTGTCTATCTAGCACCATGCTAGCCAGATTTTATTTACCTGGAACAACCAATGCTGAAATAAATTTAATGACTGAAGATGTTTTTAAAAAAAGTTTCATTTATCCATTTTAAGATTCGTAGAAGATCAATAAATATTTTAATGAAAATTTCATTTTTTATTTCCTTACTAGATGTTTGTTTCTTTTTTGCTTGTTTGTAATTGAGAAAATTTCATTTAACCTCTTGCTGTGACAAACCAGCAAGTAGGGTGCTAGATAAACAAAATGGATGTAACATACTCTACTCTGATTATGTAGCATCAAGGGCTGAAAACAGCCTTACCTATAAATTAAATGAAAGTTCTCATGAGAAAATTAAAATTTGCAGTGAAATAATTTACATGCTAAGACTGCAGGATTACCTTTTTACGTTACACCATTTCTAATGTAACAATTCGTTATGACTATATGATGATTTTAGGTGAACTAAAATGTCAGCAAATTTCATCTTAACCGGGAAGAGAGGCAGTTCATTAAAAACCTACAAGTAAAACCTAAACCGCCTAGCCTACATGGAAATTCTAAAGCACAATGCTGGAAATATTTTGGTGGCCTGTTTTCTGCTGATGGGAGAAATGTAGACTAAGATCGAGTTTATTGTCAGCTGTGTCTCACTGCTCAGCAGTCATTGGGTGACAAGGGTCACATTTCAAAAGTAACCAATTTTGATGCAACAACATCAGGTGGCAATATGAATCTTCACTTAAGTGTCAAGCACGATGTGTCAGTACAAAGTCAAGAAAAGTCTAATAAAATTTTGGGATATTTCCGTAAGTATGGAGAAGACAACAGCCAATGTCAGGCAACATCCTAGTCATGAACTGACAAGAGATATCGTTATCTGGTTTTGTAGTGACTTGCTCTCCTTTGAAAATGTGGCTAAAGATGGTTTTGTTGACTTCTTCAAAATTAATTGCCCTTCTCTCAACATACCGGCACCTGTAACACTTGCTGGAACAGCTCTGGATGATGTTTACCAAGCTGTCAGGTCAGCAGTCAAAACTAAAGTGGCTGGAGTAAATTCACTTTGTCTGATGTTTGATGGATGGACCGATCGCTACCGGGCTATCAACTATTTTGGCATCCGGGCCTCCTTTTTAGACAAGGACTGGACATATAACATTGCCACACTTGGCTGTCACGCATTGCCTACTCATGCTGCACATGACCTTGCTGACCATATCAGCTCTGTTTCTGAAGAAAGCCGATTTAAGCGGTTGCGAATGGAGCTGATGAATGAGCTGGGAACTGAGCAGTCACCTAACCATTGTACTGATAAGGTATTCTATGTTAACTGTGCTGCATCATCATCGTATCCACAACTCACTCAACTGGCTCGTCTTCACCTATCATCTTCAGCATCGTATCCACAACTTACTCAACTGGCTTGTCTTCACCTATCATCATCAGCATCATCTGTACCGGTGGAGTGCATGTTTTCGGTTGCTGGTTTGATAATAAGCAGCAAACGATCAAGCCTAACAGCTGATAAACTACATCGCGTTTGTTTTATCCATGACAATTATAAACTGATTTTCTAATTCATAACGGGCTAGAGTGACAGAAACTGATTGAGTGGAATGCATTCATGATTCATGCACAATTTTAGTAGTATAGCAAATAAAACTGTTTGTTTTTTATTGTTAAAAGTAATAAAACTTTCTGAAGTATTTTAAAAGTGCTTTATTGCTGAAGATTTATTTCTTCATTATTGGCCAGGCTTCAGCCAAATTTCAGCTGAATATTTC
>MUZC01000155.1:884125-894638 GCA_002072015.1 Radix auricularia
GCTTTTGTAAGTTATTATTTGTCACGGGAAAATAAAATATATTTTAAATGGACATTACAACGATGAAAATAAAAAGCAAATAATTGAATTCAGAGGGTGAGAATGAAAATTATGATATATTTGTTTTTATGTTTAGTTTTATTTTTAAAAAATTCTCCTGGTCTTCAAAACTGTAAACGTGTCGCTCACTTTATCAAAGTCCCCACATTATTTACCGTATCACTTTCAACTGAAAGTGGAGTCAACTCTGAAAAAATTGTTGCATGGCGGATTGTATATAGTTTCTGGATTAAACAATAGTCCGGAAAAGCTTCCCTTACATGAAACCACAGACACTCAGTAATAATTAATCGATGCTTAGCAAGATTATTGAAAAATATTCTAGAAAGCCACATTCATTACATTTATGATCAATTTGGTCATACCGTCAGTGACATCGAACCTGCAGTCAGTGACATCGAACATACAGTCAGTGACATCGAACATTCAGTCAGTGACATTGAACATTCAGTCAGTGACATCGAACATCCAGTCAGTGACATCGAAAATACTCAAGTCTCATGTACATATCAATATCAGTGTGGTCCACACTGCCCCCCCCCCACCCGCTCAACGAATCCCTTCTGGCTACGCTGTTGGGCAGAAACATGAATGGTGTGCAACAGCCTGTTTCTAGATGGTCAAATTTTCAACAAAAGAAATAAACACAAAAAACACACACAAAAAAAAAACACACAAACAAACAAACAAACAAACAAACAAACAAACAAAAAACAACAAAAAAAACCACGTAAAATTTGTTTAACTATTAATCCCTTATATATGAGACAGAACTAAAAGTATTAATTATATTCAAAATAATATGCACCGTGCAAAAAACATTTGGGGTCGTTAATATAAAGTACGTCACGCTATTTTTGACAATTTGTAACTCTCCCTCCCCCTGTCACAAACTGTCACAAATATCGGGACAAATCTCCCCCCCTAAAGTATGTCCCACTTTCGTACAAAAATATAATTTTTATTAACAAAATAATTAAAATTTAACATAAAACACCGTGACTTCAAACCCCTTCCCTAGTCACAAACTGTCAAACTTTCTTACACCCCTCCCCCCTCTGGAGCGTGACGTACTTTATGGACGACCCCTTAACTGGCTGATCGTCACTTAACTCTCTTGCTGTCAGGGCTGGGTGTGGTCACCGATGGTTGGAGTGAACACCAGCAAACACGCGGATGTCAACAACAGACGGCTACCTTACATTTATATAGAGATAAACTAAAAGTGCATTTATTTAATTATGTTACATTCGATCGATCTGAAATTTTGATACAATGCATTGTTAGGTGACACAAGTCTACGTGAAAAATTTCAGCTCGATATCATGACTGAAATTGGGTCATTTTTTTGCTTTTATTTTTCCGCCGGAATAACAAAGAGACGACGGTGAAGTAATGTAAGGGATTTTTTAAAAAGCAACTATTGTTGGATCCTGTTAAAACCAAGACAAGTTTGAATCTCTAACATCAACCAGGAGAAATAAACCCATGTCGACATCACCACTAAAAATCTTGTTAAATATTACCATCAGCCTGAAAGTGAATCCTCTCGACACTCATTGTTGATCTAGCTCAGGGGTCTCCAAAGTTTAACCATGTGGAGGGTGATTACCCCTTCAAATAGCTGAGGATCATATCAGGACATGAGCGTGATGTTAGAGTTGACTGTGAATGAGACGTGCCGGTAACTACATTCACTGACGCCACCTCAATATGGGACACACATGTGGAGGGTGATGATGACCCCTTCAAATAGCTGAATGGTCATATTAGGACATGAGCTTGACGTTAGAGTTGACAGTGAATGAGACTTGCCTGTAGCTACATTCATAGACGCCTCCTCAATCTCGGACACAATGGCTGTGTGGAGGGAGACGATGAAAGGAGCTTGAATATTAAAAAAATAATTTTTTTACCAGTAATTCGTCTTAGCCGATTAGAGCGAGTTCACAAAATGATTGATCACGAGGTTTAATAACAACTTTGATAAGAAGTCTGGAGTCTTCCACAATTTTAATTTTTTAAAAATAAAAGGTTGAATAATTAAAAAAAAAACACGTTAACTTGATTGGTGCTAGGGAAAATGTACGGTTGAGGGCTTTAAAATTACGCTTGGAGAAACCCAAAAGTCCTCGAGGTGTTGAAGTTTTTGGTGTCTCGATTAAAAAAGTTAGTCTATAAAAGAACGGGCTACCAAGACATAGTGTCAGCATGTAGTGCAGAGAAAATAGTATACTGACAGAAAACGAGAGTTAGAAGGCCAACAGGTCAAGCAAAAGAATGAGATGAACGGATGGACGCGTTTGAGAATGATCTACATATGCCGGGGAGTCGGGCATGGATGCTGAATGCCGCTGGTCAGTCTGGTTAGAAAAAGGTCACGACTGGACATTTCAGGATCCTAAGGTGACATTAATTGTGCCGAAGATTAACAGCAAGCAAAGACATGATAGTTTCTAATTCATTATTGCTCCAAAATATTTTACATTTTTAGTTTGGATTAGTTGTTTTTTTCCATGAATGAAATATTTTGAATTTACCATTAAATCGTCAAATCAGATGCTTAAGAAGTGAGGATCAATTCTTGGTTGTTTAAATGCCCCCTACCCCACCCCAAGTATTTCTCACAGTTTATTATTTTATTTAACGTCATTTTATGTCTTAATTATTGTTCTTTAAGCCATAAGTCACGTACGCTAATCTCGACTTTGACGAGAATAGCTTTGCATGTAGCTGCTTAGACCCTTTTAGAGGTGATTAAATATTGATATGTGACATTTCTCGAGGGTGTGACCATTCTCCAGGTTAGCGAATAGCTGAGTAGACTCCTGTGCACTCAAGTCTCTAGGTCACCACCCACTCTTTTATGAATTGTGTCTCGCTAAATGGGGATATGATCTTCTTTGGGGAATATTGATGGCGGTGGGGATGGGGAATGCAGGAATAAAATCGATATGTAATGATATTTCACCCAGTCTTTACTTCCTGGTTGATTTATACTTTGATATTTATATTAAAAATTTAATCTTATCTTATTTTATCTTATCGTATCTTATCGTATATCTTATCGTATCTTATCTGATCTTATCTTATCTTATCATATCTTATCTTATCTTATCTTATCTTATCTTATCTTATATATACAGACGCTCCTTCTATGCAGAACATAATTGCGTCCACAGACCTTGACGGATGATCTGTCGGCAAGTGATGCAGCGTTCACAAGCCAAGGCTATGAGGGTCCACGCATTACCCAGCCGCCTAACTAGTGTTAGGTACCCATTTGGAGCTGGGTGACTCAGGGACGCCCTAGGCCCCGGGAACAAATCGTTGTCTTCACATGGATTCGAACCCGTGACCATCGGTACGCCAGTCGAGCGCGATGCAACTCGATCACCATAATAACAAGAGTTTAGAGTGTAACATTTGTTCTATACTTATAACTTCGTTAAAGATATTTGGCGTAAATATTAGAAAAATGGGATGATCAAAAAGAAAAAAAAAATTAAGCAAAAATTAATAAAATTTCATCGTGCTGAAAGAAGAATATTATCAAAAAATATTTATGAAAGAGAAAGCAACAAAGTCACAGTGTTAACATAGGTTCCAAAAAGTCAGTACTTTAAAAGTCATATTAAATCATCACCCCAAGACTTTGTCTAGTCAATGATACTTTTTTCCAGTCTCTCAAGCTTTACATCTGTCTTTATCACAAACCAGCTTTCTTCTTTGTATTAGAGACTGTACTTAAATGTTGTTGTTTTTTAAATTTATTTTTTAAATAGATTTAACAGCATTTCAGCGACATGCTGCCTCCTCTGTTCCTTAAACATGCACACAGGAGCATCAATGGATCAGCCCATAGATATTAGTGGATATATAATATAACAATAAAATTAATGATATAAGCATGAACAACAACAAAATACAATCTATCGGTTTCATGGGTCTACCGCACACCATACCACAAAACACGTGCTGTCCATGCAAAATCACCGCCTTATTACCTATTATTAATGAAAAAATATCTACAACCAAAAAAAAAATGTTTCAAATAACATTTATTTTATGATTTATAACTTGAAAAGAAAAAAGCTGTACTCAAGCTAAAAAGAAGTTTAAGTGAAATTGATAATATAAAGTATGAAAAAAACAATGTACAAATGTTTTAAAAGTTGAAATCGAGTCGGTAAACATCTGCTTTATTAATCGAGGTTTAAACAGTATCGAATGCCATTTATATTTGCTAGCGTTAGTAATTATATATACGATGGAAACAAAGAGTGGATCGATAACGAAATTTAATCTGTCTAATGTGGATATAGAAAACTGCTCCATCGAACGACTACCAGCCGTTCGGTGTAAGGCAAGACAAATGATTATATATTCAAACAACAGTATTTTACTTACACCTTAGGCATTCATAATAAAATAAAGCTTTCTTGTAGTAATGAGGACCAGTCCAGATGACATTTCATATATTTAAGTTCGCCTTGTTTATTGGTATTTGTTTTCATCCCCTAAAGCTCACAAAAGTTTTTTTCCGTTAAAAATTAATTGAGACCGGCTCACAGAAAGATTCGGAATCAAGGGTAAATCTTACAAAACGTTGACTTTAATACAATGTCAAACATTTCTAATCGTAAGAATGAAATCAAATTTTAATTTAATATTGTTATTTTTAGACGAATTTAATGCATAAAAATCTTCTAACTTATCTACACAGACGCCCCTTCTATGCAGAAGATAATTGCATACACAGACCATGACAGGTGATCTGTTGGCAAGTGATGCAGCGTTTACAGGCCACGGCTATGAGGGTTCCACGCATTAACCAGCCGCCTAACTAGTGTTAGGTACCCATGCGGAGTTGGGTGACTCAGGGACGCCTTAGGCCCCGGGAACAAATCCTTACCTTCGCATGGACTCGAATCGTGACCATCGGTTAGCCAGTCGAGCGCGCTGCCACTCGACCTCCGTGTGTGTGTTTTCAAAAATTAAAAATACACCAAATGTTGAATATACTGAAACCAAATTATTTGTGCATTTTTAAATGAAGTGCGTGTGGGTGGTTCGTGTGGGGTCGGGTGGGGTGGGGATTACTATTGTTCTCTTTGAATGTCACAGTTATGTTCCAACTCCAGACGTACTCTGTATACTCCATACTCTTTGGGGGCCTTAGTTTATATCACTTAAAAAAAACAAATACAATTACAACGATATAATGGAATAAAGAGTAAAATAAAAGAACGTTTAATTTTTTTTAAAAAAGCAAACATAAAATCAAAGGCTTAGGAAGTAAGATGTGGACATACACCAACACTAGAATTTTCAACTGTGAAATTATTAAAAATGGAATTTTCGTTGTTGTTAAATTTCCATATTTTGTTCCTTTAAGACGGATGGTTGCGCTACCACTAACTAAGCATAGGCTAATGTTTTAGAATAATAGACTAAATTTCAGAGCAGTTTAGAGTTTTAAAAGAAAGGCGATATTAAATTTTATGAGACTTATCCAAACTTGTCATGGCAACAGATTTTTTTTTTCGTAGTTAAAATCTGTTTACATTTGAATAACGTCATAAAAAGTTAAATGACCACCGGGATGGATGGGCGATTGAGCTTCATGGCATCCCCTTCAAAAACCATATTTTAAATACATAACTCAAAACTTGAGACATTAAATTAATAAAGTATAGATCTAAAGGTACACTATTAGATCAGTAATCAATATACATAATTTTTCATGTACGTCCCGTCCGTCCATCAGTTCGTAAAGCTAATAATTTTAGGAAGCAGCGCTCTACTAAAAAAATGCATTGAAGAAAATTTTTAAAAAAAAAATATGCAACAAAAATAACACTTTTCGAACGTCCGCATAAGATTGTTCAATATGTAAATAAATTAATAAAATAAAAATAAATAATATAAAGGAAATTTTTGTATTGTATATTTTTTTTATTGTGATGTACATTTTTTTCAAAATTAATTAGATTTCAGCTAAAAGTTAATTTATTTTGAAAACTTCCGTCGATTTTACGGGTAATACTATATTAATAATGATAATAATAACTAGTACTACAAAGAAAAAAAATCACCTTGACTTGGCCATTGCACAGTTAAACGTAAAAAATTACTTATCACTAGTTATCACAAATTATTTTATTGCTCAAAGAATAAACAATGGGGATTTAATGCAATGGCATCAAAGAAGGAAATAAAATAAGCCCTGTAAGCAGTAAGCAGCCTGGATTTCTTTAATTAAACATCGTTTGATGTGAAGAGCTTTACGGGGTTTTTTTTATGGTAACAGAGACAGGATTTTAGTTTTCCAAGAAATAAGTTGTGAGTTCAAACACAATATAAACACATGTTAATTTTGTAGTTCATTAATTTGCTTTAACGCGTAGCCGTCCTTCAAGCCACACATAAACACATGACTAGCTAATGGCGTGAAAACAGGGTCAATATATTTGTATGGTTGAATGGTCAGGATAGTAACGGGAAAGGTTATTAAAGGTCTAATTACTGAAAGACCCAAACTAATGCCCTATATATTTTTTTTAAAATAAAAAAGGCATTAGTACCAATATCCCATCTTTTGCTGGCCTTCTCACTACGCATTCTAAAACAATAATTTTATGTGAACAATATTGCTTGGTTTTACGGTAATTTACCTTCTTCAAATCTCACTTTATTTCCTATCATGCTTACTTTTCAAACGCGCAAGTAAGGAACAGTGGATATAGAGGAAATAGAGAAAAAAAAGGTTTGACAATGTTTATGAGAAGAAAAAAAAATTTATAACAAAAATGACATCACCAGTCCCCATGTTTTGGCCTGATAATGAATAAAGGGATCGGTTTTAGTAATGTGAACATACAGAGGCGTCACTAGGGTTGGTGTCACCCGGGGCGGTAGCTCCTGGTGTCACCCCGTCATGATTTAACCCATAGAACTCCTCCGAGTTTTCCAGTGCCAAATAACGGGAATATATAGAATTTTACTGTCTGATGTCCCCCCCCTGATGGTGTCACCCGGGGCGCCCCGCCCCCACCGCACCCCCTAGCGACGCCACTGTGAACATTGACAAAATAAAGGAAATCTAGTCAATATCCATCAATATCTTAATGTAAAAAAATATACTTTAATTCGTTATTCAATAATTTTTAAACGTAAAAAGTTTAACACAAGGTGGATTCATTCAGATGATCCATAAAATGGATCAAAGGACGAAATAATTTAAGAAGGGGATAAGGGGTAATCCATTAGTGACGGAACGCACCTAAGGGGGATGGGGGGGGGGCTTCAATACATTTGTTACGATGTGTGACAAGGGGGAGGGGTGTTCGAGAAATGTGACGTCACATCAAAACTCGCAACTGTTAATAAAAACTCCACTTAAATATTTGATTTCTTATAATTTATTTAAGGGCGTTTTAAATGGCTTCACGCATGTTACGGTCTTAGAGTGCAACCTTACACTAAATACATACTTAAATGAGAAAAAATTTATTTGAAACTAGCGCATTATCAAATAAAAAAAATCTGCTTTTATATGGTGGGGGGGGGGGNGGGGGGGGACGACGCATGGCCGGGGAGGGGGAAGTGAAAAATCGGCAAAAATCGCGTGACGTCATTTATGGACGGCCCCTTACACTGGCATATCTCAAGGCCAAAGACGTCCTCAGGGAAACGACGACTTTGTGATTCTTTTGAGACAAATATAAAGTTCTACCCCGGGGAGCTCTTATCGGTGTTTTTACAAAGGATGTCCTGGCAACGCAGCGTTTTACATCTTTATTACAGACACTGGAATATACAAAAATAGTTCAGAAATGTTAGGGGTGATGTCAATGTGGTGACACGAACCCTGTAACAAACGCTTTGTTACATCGCCTTATAACATACATTTAAAAAAAACAACAACTACTACTACTCGATGCTTTTCCATATTAAAAAAAGGAGAAATATTAAAACTAAAACAACGGAGTTAAATTGTTTATCTTATCTTATATATTACAGACGCTCCTTCTGTACAGAAGATTATTGAGTCCTACGTATTTCCATGGTTTGTATTTTGTCATGCATTCTTACTAGAGTTCTAAATGATGATAAAGTGTTGGCTTTCCTGGTTTCTTCAGGCAACCCAATCCACGCCCGAATACCGGACGGAAAGAAAGAAAACTTGTATGTGTTTGTTATTGCATATGGAATAAGAAAGGTGTTTTTATCTTTATGTCTATCTGAGGGCTGTATTAAGTTATGTTTGTGTCGTATTTCTAAATTAGAATTAATTGCCTTATGTATAATTACTAATTTACTCTTGGTTCTTCTATCCTCTAGTGTTTCAAGGTTTAATGATTTAACTAATGGTGTTACTCTTGTCAGTTTTGAATATTCTATAGTAATGAGTCTGGCAGCTCTTTTTTGGATTTGTTCTAACTTATCAATATTTTTTTTTTGGTGGATGGATCCCATACAGAAGATGCATATTCTAGTATAAGTCTCACCAGGGTGAGGTAGCATTTTAGTTTAGTTGAGCTCTCTAGAACAAGACCGAACCGGCTCTAGCACCAATACATAAACATATAATTAACTGACACACACTTCAAATCAGGGGTCGGAGAAAATTTTTGTCTGAGAGATCCATAAACACCACATATTTTGAAAAGTAATTCTGTGAGACCCATACATAATGTTTGACACTAAAGATTTAAGTAAATGTGTGTATTTTGCGTAATTTTAACTCTAAAAGTACAATCATTTTGTCTCTTAATTTTTTTAATGATATTGTTCAACTGTTTTTTTTATATGCAATTAATAAGTAGATCAAAGGAGTCCGAATAAAAAAATCGAACATTTGTCTGAGAGCCAGATGCAGCCATCAATAGAGCCAAAACTGGCTCACGAGTCATAGTTTGCCGACCCCTGCTTCAAGTTGTGTCTCCAAACCCCAGCACGTCGCTAACGGAAGTGGTAAGTGTTAAAATTAAACCACTGGGTCTAGTCAGTTCGAGCAGCCAGAAGCGAGCCAAGAAGGCGTTTGAATTGATCCCAGTCTTCTCATAATTCACGGCACATTTCAAAACCCTAAAGTTTCTACTTTTCTTAACCTAAAATTAACCATAGTGATGAATCCAGAATCCAGATTAGGCGTTCACACTGTTAATTACACAACCAACTTCTGGGACACTCCTTTTATTTCTGGAACTCTAAGTATTAGAAGTTGTGCCCAAAATTTTTAATTACAATTTTTAAACCTTAAAAAAATCAAACGTAAAAAAATAATTGTGGAGTTTTCTTCTTCCCGCTGCAACTTTGAAACAATTTCCGAATAATATAAAAATACTTATATGTATAGTGTGTTTTGTTACTCATGCGCCATCTCAAAATCGAAGTGGCTCATTCTTTTCAAAAAATGTATAAACTGAATAGTTTTCATTGTCGTAATATTACAATCTGATTTTTATTTCAAATGAAGTTGATTTAACGGTTGGTTAGCTCTCTTCACCCACCATTGCCTACATTTCAAAGTTTAAAGGTCACAAAATTGACATTTAAACCAGTGATTGGACATCTTCGAGACTTGCGCATCCGGGGCATTTCAAGTATTCAAATCCACTTCTCCTTGTCAGTGCTTGTTAATGGGTGATCCCTCCCCTCCCCCGTCCCCCCACCTGTCCTCGTCATGGGAGTTAATGGGACGTGGCCAAGCTTAAGAAGCGACACTTGCACAATGAGGAATTTTAAAACTTGGGTAATGGCTGGTCATGACAGATGTATTCGGGGTGAGTTAGGAGTTATACCCTGCAGGGTGAGATAGGAGTTATACCCTGCAGGGTGAGATAGGAGTTATACCCTGCAGGGTGAGATAGGAGTTATACCCTGCAGGGTGAGATAGGAGATATACTTGAGATAGGAGTTATACCCTACAGGGTGAGATAGGAGATATACTTGAGATAGGAGTTATACCCTACAGGGTGAGATAGGAGATATACTTGAGACAGGAGTTATATACCCTACAGGGTGAGATAGGAGTTAAATACCCACAGGGTGAGATAGGAGTTATACCCTGCAGGGTGAGATAGGAGTTATACCCTGCAGGGTGAGTTAGGAGTTATACCCTGCAGGGTGAGATAGGAGTTATACCCTGCAGGGTGAGATATGAGATTTACTTGAGATAGGAGTTATACCTTGCAGGGTCAGAATTTATTCTTGAACTGCAGCTGTCGAGGATAACGTGTGTCACGATACACTGACGCCGTGAAACTAATTTAAACGCCACAGAGACATAAAATGAGCACTGGTTAAAATGAATATGCTTTTAGCCATCACGATATTCTCCTACATGAAAGTATAGAATTAGTATTAACACAAATGTTTAGAGTTTTTAACGCTGTAAAAAAAGCACACTAAGCACATAAACTAAGTTTAAAAAAAAAAAAAAAAA
>MUZC01000156.1:54896-76929 GCA_002072015.1 Radix auricularia
CCCCCCCCCCCCCGCGAAAATAAATGTATTGGTGCTGTAAAGAAAAAAAAAATTTTTTACAAAAAAAAAAAGTAATAATAAAGACATTATACATTTAGAAATAAATAGAGGAGCTTTCATTTCTTCATAAAAATCGGAGCTTCCTGCTGTTCCTCATGGCACTTTCTTTGACGTATCAATATTGTCAGCCATGCGATGCTCTATAGCCTAAGGTTCCCTAGATTCGTCAAACTTGTGCTCGATGTTATTGATCTTTATCAAATGTTTCATGAACTTATGTTTAGAGCAGCTCGTTCTCGCAATTGGCAGTAGAGTCTACTCATTATTTTTATTTTTTTTTATTTTATGGAAATTTCCACCGCTTTTTAATTTTTCATTCTTAGAAGCTAAAAAGTGGTAACGAATTTCCGCACCTAAAAAAAATGCTGCCTATACAGTATACCCCCTCCCCCTTTTTTCCCCGTGTCAATGGTGTAATCAGGGAATTTAAAAATAGATTAAATCATTGATGTAGCAATAGCCCAACAACCCACAAAATGGCGCCCTTCTAAGGCATCTTTTCTCGACCTCCCCTTTAAATAAACAAACATATACATAAATACATTACCACCCCCACCCCTACACCCATCCCGTTATTCAGTTGTACGTCATTTATTGTCTTCCAAAAGTTCATTGCTGCTACTAATCTGTGTATAAGGTCTGAGTGATTTTTAACAAGTTTCATGCTTCAAACAAGTACATAGTCGACTATTTTTGTTTGATGAATCTAAGGGACCAGCCGAGATAGCAGTCTTATTCCGTTAAGAGTACATCTATTTTTAGAATAGTGTCATGTCTTTCACAACATAAATAACATTTCAAACAAGTATTTGGGAGGTGTCAATAAAGTTGTCTGAAAGCACATATAATGTTTTGTTTTGTGAACGTCGAAGTTAAAACTCAGGTAACCAATCAAGAATGGCTGAACAGTGAACACTGGATATTTATAATTCCATTGAAAAAAATAAGTTGCGAGTATTTTAGAGAATAACTAGCTTGGGAAGATTTGTAGTAGAAGAATAAGTGGAATTGCTTCTGTTTAGCGTAATTCTCTCCCCCAAAAAGAGTTTTATAATTTAATATTTGTACTTTCATGACATAAATTGAAGGATGTGAAGTATATTTTCCAACTATTTATTTCAACTCAAATCTGCAATACTATAAGAGAGAAATTTCAAGGCCATAAAACTTTAATAGTAACATAATCTAATCATAGAAAAGAAACCAAAAGGAATGGCAGCGGTGGGATTTGAACCAACGCCTCCGAAGAGACTGGTGCCTTAAACCAGCGCCTTAGACCGCTCGGCCACGCTACCTGTTGTTTACCTGCAAAGAAATAAAACAAGTGAGTACCTAACACTAGTTAGGTGGCTGGGTAAGTCGTGGAACCACATAGCGTGGCCTTTGAACGCTGCATCACTTGCCAACAGATCATCCGTCATGGTCTGTGGACGCAATTATTTTCTGTATAGAAGGAGCATGTGTATAGATGAGATAACTTCTAAATTCATTTTATCTTTAAATTCTTTTCAACTTTGAAAATGATCGCTCTCGGCATCAGTTTGATTACATCTTTGAGAGATAGATAGATGCGAAGCGCGATGTGGACATTTGGAAAGGTCTGTTTTAACTGTGTATAATTTAGGTTTAGGTCATTGAAAAACACAAACAATTTTAGCTCTCTGCATGTGTTCTGAGTTACGCCATTGTGCTACCAGGTAACTAATGAAATTTTCAGTAACAGGTGTAACAGGTAACTGTTCAGTTAACTAATGAAATTTTCAGTCAATGACTCATGAGAGTTTGGGTAAAATCTGAGCTCTTGTTAACAAATTAATATTATGATAGCAAATTTAAGACGATGTAGTTTGTGTAACATTGACATTACATTTCAATATAGATACTTATAAAACTTACTCATATTTTTGCCAATACATTTAAGAGGCGATAATTTTTTTTTTAAGAAGAAGCTTCTGTAAGAGACATAGATAAAAAAAAAAAGAAGTAAATATTGAACAATGCCATTGCCTCTCGTACACGTTAAAATTAAAATGTTACATAGAGATTTGAGCTATAAAAAAAGAGTCAATACACATATCCTTGATTGTAGTTTCGCTGAGTGAATTATTTTAAGTTTTCCCCAGACTTTGAGCAGTACATTTGTAAAGGGTTTTTTTTTTTTAAACCATGGCATGAGCAACTCTTATTTCAGTAAGTGGCTTTATACTCTAGTAAAAAATATCTGCATTATTGAAATTGAATTCATGATGGAAGCCGTGGGTAGCGTGGCCGAGCGGTCTAAGGCGCTGGTTTTAGGCACCAGTCTCTTCGGAGGCGTGGGTTCAAATCCCACCGCTGCCATTCTCTCCTTTTTTTCTATGATTTTATTTTAGTACCATTCAACTTTTCAAGACTTTAAATTTCTCACTTATAATATTGCAAATTTGGGTTGAAATAAATAGTTGAAAAATATACTTCGCATCCATCAAATGTAATGGAATTGCTAATTATTAAATTCTAAAACTCATTTGGAAGTCCAGAAAAACGTTAAAAATTATAAATTAATAACCAGAAAAAAATGCAATTCTTCTTCTACGACTAAATCTTCATCAGCTAGCTACTCTATAAAATACGCTAGCTACTCTATAAAATACGCTAGCTACTATATAAAATAAGCTAGCTACTCTATAAAATAAGCTAGCTACTCTACAAAATAAGCTAGCTACTCTACAAAATAAGCTTGCTACTCTATAAAATAAGCTAGCTACTCTATAAAATAAGCTAACTACTCTATAAAATAAGCTAACTACTCTATAAAATAAGCTAACTACTCTATAAAATAAGCTAGCTACTCTATAAAATATTCGCACACTCATTGTTTCCACGTGAATTAGAAAGTTGTGACTAATTTGATTACATTTGTTTTTCTTTCAGACAGTGGAGAAACTCATGTCACGAAAATGTCGTTGCCATGGAGTCTCTGGATCATGCGCAGTTAAAACCTGCTGGAGAGGACTTCCGGCTTTTAAAGACATTGGCCAGCACCTCAAGGACGGTTACGAAAGGTCCGTCCGGCTGGCCGGCAGGGCCCAAACAAAGTTGCGGCGGAAGGAAAAATCCAAGCGTCGCGTGCCCATCACCCACGAGGAACTTGTCCACCTGAGCAAATCGCCCAACTACTGCAAGCACAACCCCAAGAAGGGCATCCTGGGAACGACTGGCCGTGTGTGCAACCGGACCTCCAAAGGAGCGGAGAGCTGCGATCTCTTGTGTTGTGGCCGCGGCTACAACACGCAGGTGGTGCGACACGTTGAACGCTGCCAGTGCAAGTTTCATTGGTGCTGCTATGTGGAGTGCAAAAGCTGCGAAACAATGATAGACATTCACACGTGCAAGTAAAGATTCCTCACAAGACTGTACCGTGTCCAGGCTTCACAGACGTTGGATGGAATCTGTAGGTCGGAATTTGCTTCTTTTAAGCCTCCGATTCCACATCAAAATTTCTGATGGTTAAAAAAAAAACGAAAAAGGCCCCCGTGCATTGTGGAGTCTATGCCGTGAATGGCTTCCCAATCAGAATTAAGTTCGGAGTTCAACGTATTATTAACACCTAACATTTTATTCGTCTATTTGTTTTTTTTTTCTTATTTCTCTGTAACACGGACCATTGAGTGAGAAAATTGTCAGAAGGAACTTGGTGAGAAAACTAATGGAAATCTGACAGGAGTATCTGAAGATATTGTTGTATGTGGTGACAGACAACAGTGCCGGATGAAATGATTGGCAGAGGAACAGGGGAACAGAGTTTAATAACTTTTGATGATATTAACCGGCCATAACATTTGTGTATGTGTGTGTGGGGCGGGGAGGCCTCTTCAATGCTTCCCAATACGATTGATTTGAAGGATTACATTAGCACTAATTTTGTATATTAAAAATAACTTTGGTAGTTAATTCTTGTCGAACTATTGTGTCTATGTTTTATCCCACTAACTATAACATACTCAAAAATATAATAAGTTCAACCATTTAGAATTGAATTATGAACACATCCACACATATCAAAGCATATTATAATTACCTAACACCAAGTTCTTTACATCAATAAATATGTTAATTCTCTATGTTGTTCACTGATAATTACCCAGTTAACTAACAGTCATTTCGTAACATTAATTTCAGTTACTCCACATCTCCAATAGAAACTATCATTAATACAAACACCAACATATTTTATTTTATTGTAATAAAATTTGATAACCTATATTATATCTCTTGTTTGTTTACGATTGGAGATTTTTGAGATTTTGGTCCTTGTTAGAATTTTTGTTATTTTTGGAAGATAGTGACAGCTAGTCAGAACACCAAGAGAAATATTGTAGTACTTGTTTCTTGTTGTTGTTTTCCTTATAATTGTTATATTTCTGTACAAGAGTTTTGTTTGCCGGAGAGCACAATGTAACCAACATAAAACTTTGGGATTATGTGCTCGTTTGGTGATAGTGTTGTTGTAGCTGATGTTGTTGTTGTAGCTGTTGTTGTTGTTGTAGCTGATGTTGTTGTTGCTGTTGTTCTAGCTGACGTTGCTGTTGTTGCAATAGATTTGCCAAAACCTTGCCGCATTAATGGAGGAGTAAGTATATTTTTTAAATTCTAACTCGCTACCTCAAAACTATTTTCGGGTAGCCGAATTTTCGTTTGAACATGTTACGTGAATACCAATAGCCTGGATCCGAATTAGTAAACATTGTAATATATATTAATATATATACATACTTAGTTTAAGCATTGCTGTTGTTATGAAATGGCCAATAAAAATACGTCTATCCCCAATCAGTGAGAAAGTTCAATGTATTTATCTTGTCTATCCCCAATCAGTGAGAAAGTTCAATGTATTTATCGCAAACATTTCTTTCAATTTCCTCGTTAAAGACATTTTCCCGTTTCATTGTTTACTTGTCTACCATTCCTTTTGACGTCATTATTACTGTGTTACGCCATATTGTGATCATTATGACGTTTCGGGGTTAAGCTTAAACATGTGTAAAATGGGGGGGGGGAGCGCTCGGAAGATCTTGTTAAATTTAGATGTAACTTCAGTTTTTAACAATGAGAATTTAAAATCACAAAATTAAGTGCATCTTTCATCAAGGCATTAAAACCTTTTCTGGGGTCGACGTAAAGGAAAGAAATTTATATTGTCTCTTGGGTCTAAAGCACCAATCTTCACATAAATGTATTCACAATATTTTCCAAGGGAATCGATCTGCTTGTGTTGTTACCAATTTAAATATTTTACAGAGGTTTTTTTTTCTTTACTTGTAACCGTCAGCTGCATTTAACATACATTATAATATTTTTAAATCTTTTTTTGATGTAGATTATTTCACAAAAAATGTAACTTATGTATCACGTTGCCAATCTTTAGGCACTGTGTCGTTTTGACTTGTCATATTTTGTACCCAAATAAATGTCTTATTGAGTTGACTTGTCATATTTTGTACCCAAATAAATGTCTTATTTACATTATTTATTAATTTTTTTAATTCCTGTCTCTCGTTATAAATAGGAGGTATACGGTTTTTATGAAATATTTTTATGTTCATTCTAAAAAATGATTTAATAATTTTTTTTAATTAAGTTTTCTATTTTTACTGATATTCACAGCTTTCTACATTTGAATTACAAGAGAAGACATTCGCATACCGAGCATTTGAATAACTGTTACATTTTGGCCTAAATGTTCCAAAATGTTTTTTAAAGATATCCTTAGACTGGCAACTTTTTCTTTGTATGAATCATCCAGCAAGTTATTTCATTTTATCATTAGAATTAGGATCTTTGAGATTTGAAAACAAAACAGAAGATTTGGGCAAGTTATCATCTGTAAAAGATTGTGGAAATCGCTTTAAAAGATAGAACAACTTAGTTGAAAATGAATCTTGCAAATCAACATACTTTGGTTGAATTGGCTATAAATGTTAATTTAAGTTGTTTTTTGTTAATGTTGTTTTTTTTTTTTAAACAAACAAAGTATAAAACAGTACTCCTGTATTACTAATGTTATTATAATTATTATTATAAATATTATTTTAAAAACAACTTTTGAGATCCTTAATTCTTTTGTTAGGGAGAGATTCATTAAATTATGTCAACAATTTTTGGAAATTTTACACTGATTCTCATCTCACCCCCCCACCCAAATCCACCCCCCTCCCCACCAAAAAAAAAAATCAATTATATTTAAAAAGTTTGCTTGTGTGTTTTTTAAAGTCCTATAATAATTTTAAAATGTTAAATAAATTTTTAATGTTATGGGTATGTAATGTAAGTGAGACTTTAAGTAAGCCAAAACTGGATTCATCTTGATGGGCCTGGGCCAGTTAGGATAAGACTTCCCCCTTCAATAATTCTTGACCCGTCCACCCATTCCCCGCGTCATTGGACCTCTTACCCCCCCTGTCAATTTTAAATCCCCCCACATGTCAACTTGAAATTCCCCCCTCACCATGTCACAATTGTCAAAGGTATTGAAACCAACCAAATCATTTTGACATAATTTATGGGTGCTGCCCAACACGATCAGGTGTTAGACAAACATATGATGACACGGCCAGTATGGTGTATGAAGGGTGACATATGATGACACGGCCAGTATGGTGTATGAAGGAAGACATATGATGACATGGCCAGTATGGTGTATGAAGGATGACATATGATGACATGGTCAGTATGGTGTATGAAGGAAGGCATATGATGACATGGCCAGTATGGTGTATGAAGGAAGACATATGATGACATGGCCAGTATGGTGTATGAAGGATGACATATGATGACATGGCCAGTATGGTGTATGAAGGATGACATATGATGACACGGCCAGTATGGTGTATGAAGGGTGACATATGATGACATGGCCAGTATGGTGTATGAAGGATGACATATGATGACATGGCCAGTATGGTGTATGAAGGGTGACATATGATGACATTGGCAGTATGGTGTATGAAGGGTGACATATGATGACATGGCCAGTATGGTGTTTAGAGGAAGACATATGATGACATGGCCAGTATGGTATTTAGAGGAAGGCATATGATGACATGGCCAGTATGGTGTTTAGAGGAAGACATATGATGACATGGCCAGTATGGTGTTTAGAGGAAGGCATATGATGACATGGGCAGTATGGTGTATGAAGGATGACATATGATGACATGGCCAGTATGGTGTATGAAGGAAGACATATGATGACATGGCCAGTATGGTGTATGAAGGATTACATATGATGACATGGCCAGTATGGTGTATGAATGAAGACATATGATGACATGGCCAGTATGGTGTATGAAGGATGACATATGATGACATGGCCAGTATGGTGTATGAAGGATGACATATGATTACATGGCCAGTATGGTGTATGAAGGAAGACATATGATGACATGGCCAGTATGGTGTATGAAGGATGACATATGATGACATGGCCAGTATGGTGTATGAAGGAAGACATATGATGACGTGGCCAGTATGGTGTATGAAGGATGACATATGATGACATGGCCAGTATGGTGTATGAAGGGTGACATATGATGACATGGCCAATATGGTGTATGGAGTAAGACATATGATGACATGACCAGTATGGTGTATGAAGGGTGACATATGATGACATGGGCAGTATGGTGTATGAAGGAAGACATATGATGACATGGCCAGTATGGTGTATGAAGGATGACATATGATGACATGGCCAGTATGGTGTATGAAGGATGACATATGATGACATGGGCAGTATGGTGTATGAAGGAAGACATGTGATGACATGGCCAGTATGGTGTAAGAAGGGTGACATATGATGACATGGCCAGTATGGTGTTTGAAGGGTGACATATGATGACATGGCCAGTATGGTGTATGAAGGAAGACATATGATGACATGGCCAGTATGGTGTATTAAGGATGACATATGATGACATGGGCAGTATGGTGTATGAAGGAAGACATATGATGACATGGCCAGTATGGTGTAAGAAGGGTGACATATGATGACATGGCCAGTATGGTGTTTGAAGGGTGACATATGATGACATGGCCAGTATGGTGTATGAAGGCTGACATATGATGAGACGTGGGACGTGGTGTCATACCGATGGTCACGAGTTCGAATCCACACGAAGGTTAGGATTTGTTCTCGGGGCCTGAGGAGTCCCCGAGTCACCCAGCTCCGAATGGGTACCTAACTAGACAATAGTTAGGCGGCTGGGGTAATGCGTGGAACCCCTATAGCCGTGGCCTGTGACCGCTACATCACTTGCCAACAGATCATCTCTCATGGTCTGTGGACGCAATTATCTTCTGCATAGAAGGAGCGTCTGTATATCTAAGATAAGATCACATGGGCAGTATGGTGTATGAAGGATGACATATGATGACATGGGCAGTATGGTGTATGAAGGGTGACATATGATGACATGGCCAGTATGGTGTATGAAGGATGACATATGATGACATGGGCAGTATGGTGTTTAGAGGAAGGCGTACAAGCGTTGGAACATTTGGCATTGTGTGTGTATGTGTGTGTGTGTGTGTGTGTGTGTGTGTGTGTGTGTGTGTGTGTGTGTATGTGTGTGTGTGTAAACTACTCCCTGTCCAACCAGGGCCGGTCTTAGGCATAGTCTAAGGCCTCCGATTAGTGGTGGCCTCGCACATTAATTATATAATTTTTAAAAATATATTTTTCTATTACTACATCAATTTCACTTCGCCTAGGGCCTCCAATTCCCTGAGGCCGGCCTTGTCCGATGATATTATCAAATGTACTAAATACTATTCATTCATTATCACCCATAGCCTTAAGTATTATTTTTATTCCATGTCATTAAATAGTTCATTTAAATATTACAAAAGTAAATTTGGTCTCAAAGCTATCAAATTATGACATGGTTTGTTGAATATTTATATCAGTGGACGTAGCCAATTTTAAATGTTGATTTGATGTGCGATTATTCCCACCCACCCTAGATTATTCCCACTCACCCTAGATTATTCCCACCCACCCTAGATTATTCCCACTCACCCTAGATTATTCCCACTCACCCTAGATTATTCCCACTCACCCTAGATTATTCCCACTCACCCTAGATTATTCCCTCTCACCCTCGCTGTAATCTGGAAAATGTTCTCAAATCATCCCATTAAAGGTGTGCACAAGGAAATGCATAATTTGATAAGCACGAAAGAATTATGTGAAATTTCTGTTATTCATACACATTATTTATTGATAATGAAACTTTGTGTTTCCATTCAGTTCGGACCGTCTATTGACATCTAAAAATATATTTACATACGAAACAAATGACACTTTTCATGCAGTTCTGGATTTTCGTTTCAATGTATAATTTAACACATGATAAAAATGAGTATCTTTTGTTTTTCCGAGAATCTCATATTTTTTTAAATAAAAAGTATGTGGTTTTTTTTTTTAATTAAAAAAAATGATTATTACTCAGAAATTTAAAAAAAAATAGTTCCTTTACTTAAGACACCCGATAATCATAATGCAGTTACACAACTAAAACTTCAATCACATATCTTAAGAAACCTCGGCCTAACACATCGGATTTTTTTCTTTAATACTAAACTCGTGTACATAAGATATAAAACAACAAATGTCAATGTTCATTTGAGCATTGTGTATGTCTATATACCTATGCGTTTTACATGTGAACTTAGTTGTGTATGTCTATGTATACGGTTTACATGTGAACTTAGTTGTGTGTGTCTATGTATACGGTTTACATGTGAACTTAGTTGTGTGTGTCTATGTATACGGTTTACATGTGAACTTAGTTGTATATGTCTATGTATACGGTTTACATGTGAACTTAGTTGTATATGTCTATGTATACGGTTTACATGTGAACTTCGTTAGTGTTTTCTAGATGCACGGTTCCATATTGTAAAACAATTTTCTCAGATTCAGGCTAAACGCGAAAATCCATAACTCTTCATTTGTTTATAACATAAATTGGTGGACTAAAGTCGAGTTAATAACATGCTAAGTGACCTCTGACCCCATGTATAAATTGCAATACAATGTCAAGTGTTAACGGTAGTGAAAGATGTTATTTATAATATAATAATAATATTGGGTTGTTATAAAAATGTGTACAAAAATATTGTAATAAATTAAGTAGATCGGTATAGACTCCAGAAGTTTTTTCATTTTAATCCAAACATTTAGACGTGTCTGACTGTGCTCGAGTTGTGAAATGCATGTATTATGACGTGTCTGACTGTGCTAGAGTTGTTAAATACATGTATTATGACGTGTCTGACTGTGCTAGAGTTGTAAAATACATGTATTTGGATGTCTGACTGTGCTAGAGTTGTAAAATACATGTATTTGGACGTGTCTGACTGTGCTAAAGTTGTTAAATGCATGTATTATGACGTGTCTGACTGTGCTAGAGTTGTAAAATACATGTATTTGGATGTCTGACTGTGCTAGAGTTGTAAAATACATGTATTTGGATGTGCCTGGCCGTGCTAGAGTTGTTAAATACATGTATTTGGACGTGTCTGACTGTGCTAGAGTTGTTGAATACATGTATTTGGACGTTTCTGACTGTGCTAGAGTTGTAAAATACATGTATTTGGACGTGTCTGACTGTGCTAGAGTTGTTAAATACATGTATTTGGACGTGTCTGACTGTGCTAGAGTTGTAAAATACATGTATTATGACGTGTCTGACTGTGCTAGAGTTGTTAAATACATGTATTTGGACGTGTCTGATTGTGCTAGAGTTGTTAAATACATGTATTTCGACGTGCCTGGCCGTGCTAGAGTTGTAAAATACATGTATTTGGACGTGTCTGACTGTGCAAGAGTTGTTAAATACATGTATTTGGACGTTTCTGACTGTGCTAGAGTTGTTAAATACATGTATTATGACGTGTCTGACTGCGCTAGAGTTGTTAAATACATGTATTTGGACGTGTCTTTCTGTGCTAGAGTTGTTAAATACATGTATTTGGACGTGTCTGACTGTGCTAGAGTTGTTAAATACATGTATTTGGCCGTGTCTGACTGTGCTAGAGTTGTTAAATACATGTATTTGGATGTCTGACTGTGCTAGAGTTGTTAAATACATGTATTATGTCGTGTCTGACTGTGCTCGAGTTGTTAAATACATGTATTTGGACGTGTCTGACTGTGCTAGAGTTGTTAAATACATGTATTATGTCGTGTCTGACTGTGCTCGAGTTCTTAAATACATGTATTTGGACGTGTCTGACTGTGCTAGAGTTGTTAAATACATGTATTTTGACGTGTCTGACTGTGCTAGAGTTGTTAAATACATGTATTTGGACGTGTCTGACTGTGCTAGAGTTGTTAAATACATGTATTTGGACGTGTCTGACTGTGCTAGAGTTGTTAAATACATGTATTTGGATGTCTGACTGTGCTAGAGTTGTTAAATACATGTATTATGTCGTGTCTGACTGTGCTCGAGTTGTTAAATACATGTATTTGGACGTGTCTGACTGTGCTAGAGTTGTTAAATACATGTATTTTGACTTGTCTGACTGTGCTAGAGTTGTTAAATACATGTATTTGGACGTGTCTGACTGTGCTAGAGTTGTAAAATACATGTATTATGTCGTGTCTGACTGTGCTAGAGTTGTTAAATACATGTATTTGGACGTGCCTGGCCGTGCTAGAGTTGTTAAATACATGTATTATGACGTGTCTGACTGTGCTAGAGTTGCTAAATACATGTATTTGGCCGTGACTCTATCTTCAGAGATCACAGACACAACAAAACACTCTAGTTTCATTTCGTATTGTAATTGTATTGCGAATGAGTGAGTAAACGAGACCCTATCACAGCAGCTCCACATAACATCTCCACTCAGACCCTATCACAGCAGCTCCACATAACATCTCCACTCAGACCCTATCACAGCAGCTCCACATAACATGTCCACTCAGACCCTATCACAGCAGCTCCACTAAGGATCTCCACTCAGACCCTATCACAGCAGCTCCACCAAGGATCTCCACTCAGACCCTATCACAGCAGCTCCACCAAGGATCTCCACTAGCTTCCTGTGGGTATATAAACCACAAAATCCTGTCATTGACATTCAGCTGAATGAAAGGAACTTCACAGGATTGTTTGTTTGTTTGTTTGTTTGTTTGTTTGCCAGAACTGATTTCCACAACACAAAATGTATTTATATTATGAATACGGTGCGCTCCTTCCCGCGGTCCTTCTTAAAACTTCCCGAACATTTTTAGAGTGGATAGACACAGAAGGAAGTCACTCGCGGTGCGTCTCATGAAGCAATAGGATCTAGTTAAAGAGCAATTTTCGCACTCCTTGGGAGAATGTAGAGACGAAAAAAAAACATTGAAATGAACTTTTCCTTTAAATAGATTCTCCAACATCAGAGCGCACTTAGCAAGCAAGATTTTAACATGCAAGATACCACCACACCCGAACAAACATTTGGCCCCAGGAAGATACCCTCCACGATAAACTATATGGTGAACTGAACCAATTGACAGCCACAGCACAGTGGTGGACTGAACCAATTGACAGCCACAGCCACAGCAAAGTTCATCAGTCTAAATCCTCTTCCATAAAGATTTTGAGAAAAAGAAGAAGAAAAATAGGTGATGTTAACATTGGATCTTCTGGTGATGTAAACATTGGATCTTCTGGTGATGTAAACATTGGATCTTCTGGTGATGTAAACATTGGATCTTCTGGTGATGTAAACATTGGATCTTCTGGTGATGTAAACATTGGATCTTCTGGTGATGTTAACATTGGATCTTCTGGTGACGTTAACATTGGATCTTCTGGTGATGTTAACATTGGATCTTCTAGTGATGTTAACATTGGATCTTCTGGTGACGTAAATTAGATAATGCCCCTCCTCCTCCTACCCCCAAAAACGTAATCTATAATCCGTATCATCATCCTGCACTAAAGATAAACACAGATCAAATCTTTAATAAATATCTATAACTTTGATTTGAAATTCAGCCCTTATGCTTTCACAGTCGTATCAATCGAAAGATTCAATCAAAACAAAACAAAAACTCAAAAACGAAGCAGAATTTAAATCCATTAATTTTTTTTAAACGCATGGCGCTTATATTAAAAAAAATAATCTTGTTTTTAACATCTCCAAACTTGGTTTGTAAATGTCACTGTCAAAACACTAAGTGGAAGTGTTGTCAGAGAACTGTCACTGTCAAAACACTAAGTGGAAGTGTTGTCAGACGGCCATCCGGATTGGATTTGATGGGAGGGTAAAGTAGGGGCATGCACAGGTCATTTGAGCATCTCTCAGAATCTTAGCCCCGATTAGGTTCATGCTTTCAGGATTAGCTTCTGTATGTTACAGGCTCAGAGCCGTGGACTCGGGTCATCTCTATGTCATGTCTCCTGACCGCTCTGTGGGTTGATCTTTGACCCTCTATGTCATGTCTCCTGACCGCTCTGTGGGTTGATCTTTGACCAATCCATTTGATGGCGTTAACCTCCACTGTCTCTGGTTTGATCGCAAGCTGATTTTCTTCTTCTTCTGTTATTAAACTATTAGCAGTGGCGTCACTAGGGAAGGTGGTTGGAGATAAGGGGCACACTGGGTGACACTATGACATGGGGGGGGGACACTACAATATAAAATTCTGTTATGTTTCCGTTTTTTTTGGCACTTGTTGACTCGGGGAGGTCTATGTGGCAAATCGTGAAGTGCCGACACCGTAAGTGCTGACACCATAAGTGCTGACACCATAAGTGCTGACACCATAAGTGCTGACACCATAAGTGCCGACACCATAAGTGCCGACACCATAAGTGCCGACACCATAAGTGCTGACACCATAAGTGCTGACACCATAAGTGCTGACACCATAAGTGCCGACACCATAAGTGCTGACACCGTAAGCTACACCACTAGGTACACCAACCTTAGCGACGCCTCTCAAACTATCTGAAATTTAAAAGAAGATAAGCCAACACTGTATAAAAGTAATTTTTTTAAGGACTTTGGTATAAAAAAATATTGTTTGCTTATTTATGTAAAGACGATATGACCGGAGGCCATCTTTTATTTTTAACCGAACCCACTTTCTCAAAAAAAATGTTTTTTGAGAAAATTTCCTATCAGACCGAAAACTTTCACTTATATCCGTCACAGTAGCACATCTGCAGTATGCTGTACCATACTTGACACTAAGTACCTTTAGCACAAAATCGTCGATTGCTCCTGTATTTTATGGCTCAGAAAGGTAAAGTCATAAGCCAGCCACATTCTTCCCTTGCGACCACAAGCTGTCAAACGAAGAATGTTCACACAATTAATGCTGGGAAGGGAACATTCTTGACGGTATTTTTGTGTCCAGGGGTTGCCTTTCTCGAGCCTAGTGTTTAAAGTATGTTGACCTTGAGCCTAGTGTTTAAAGTATGTTGACCTTGAGATTTGCACGAGACCACCCAAACAAAGATGTAACTTTTCCCCCTTCCTGTCTCATGGCGCCACCTTGAGGGTAGTTGGCCGAGTGTTAGGTCAACTGTTTCGTCCTTGATGTCTGAGCCGCTGGCCGCGCCAATTTGACACGCTTGGCAGTGAGGTGCGCAATTCTTCCCTCTGGGCAGACCATCGCTCTTGTCAATTATTGATGGCCGGTTCGGCCTATGGACTCAGCGGAGATGGTAAGAGAGATTGGGGTACACAAAATGATTTATAACGATTCTATAGACTGTTGCATCACAAAGGGCAAAAATTACAAGCAAAGATTCAGACACTTGGGAAAAAAATGTATCTAATCTTATCAGTTACAGACACACTTTCCATAAAGAAGATGTCTTGCATTTATTAGAGTTTTAAATGTTGATAGTCGATAAAGTGTTGGTTTTGCTGGTTTCATCAGGCAACCCATTCCACGTCCCAATTACGGACGGGAAATACGAGAATAAACTCTAATTTGTCTTTGTTTTTGCATACGGAACATGTAACATACGGAATAAGAAAAGAGGTTTTTTCTTTATGTCGAGCTAATCTTTGTGCTGAATTTCCAAGATATAAATAATTGTCGTATATATTACTACTTAACTCTTGTCTTCTCTATACAGACGCTCCTTCCATACATAAGATTATTGCGTCCACAGACCATGCCGGTCTGTTGGCAAGTGATGCAGCGTTCACAGGCCATGGCTATGTGGCGTCCACGCATTACCCAGCCGCCTTTATTTCTCTAACTAAGGTTTGGTGCCCAATCGCAGCTGGGTGGACACGGAGACGTCCTATACTCCGGGAACGAATCCTTGCCTTCATGTGGATTCGAACCCGTCACCATCGGTGCGCCATCCGAGCGCGCATGCCACTCGACCACTCTTTGTTCTTCTATAATCTTGTCTTTCAAGTAGGGCTGGTACTGATTTAAAAAATTTGATCGATTTATTTGGTAAAAAAATTAGCATATTATTCAATTGATTTCGATTAATTATATTTTTATAATACATATTAAGATCCCGTTCAGTTTCTATTAATTATTTCGCAAAATTGGTTAAACGCAGTAATTCCATGGATCCCAAATTTTTATGACGTAACAGCCAATTCGTTCTGCTGTGCAAGAAATAAGGAAGAAAGGCCTTTTTGTTTATGTATGCACGTCTAAATAAATAATATTAATAAGAGGGAAAAGTATGTTTAATTTACCAGAAATATAAATCATTAATAAATTAGGAAAGAAAATATAAGAATATTAGAATTTTAAATTTTTATCGCATTTTAATCGATCAATTGGGACGTGGTGGTCGAGAGGTAGCGCTCTCGACTGTCAAACCGATGGTCACGGGTTCGAATCCACACGAAGGTGAGGATTTGTTCTCGCGGCCTGAGGAGTCCCCGAGTCACCCAGCTCCGAATGGGTACCTAACTAGACAATAGTTAGGCGGCTGGGGTAATGCGTGGAACCCCTATAGCCGTGGCCTGTGACCGCTGCATCACTTGCCAACAGATCATCTCTCATGGTCTGTGGACGCAATTATCTTCTGCATAGAAGGAGCGTCTGTATATCTAAGATAAGATAAGATAATTGCCCAGCCACCCACACACCTGTCATTGAGTCAGTGACCAGGGGTCCACCCTCACACCTGTCACTAAGCCAGGGACCAATGGTCCAGCCACCATCACACCTGTCACTAGGCCAGTGACCAATCCCCCAGCCACCCTCACACCTGTCATTGAGCCAGTGACCAGTGGTCCAGCCACCATCACACCTGTCATTAGGCCAGTGACCAATGGTCCAGCCACCCTCACACCTGTAACTGAGCTAGCGACCAGTGGTCCTCAGACTATTCTCCTCCCACTCAGAGGACAGAAGTCAATCACTGCCCCAACAGTAGCACCAAAGAGACCTGTTTAAGTCGGACCAGTGATGCCATGCGCTAAACTCACTCCACGCGGCCTTACACTCTTTGTGATGGATCAGCGCACATGGCTTGGCGTGTTTAAATAATAATGTAAGTTATGGGGTAAAGGGAGTGTTTTGTAATGTTGCGTTTTCGCACTTTTTTGTTTGTGAAGCGTTATGAGTCAATTCCTAAGTCGCAACCCCAACCTCCAGAAGTTCACATCGTAATATTCTCTACTGCCTTGATGCAATGTCCCCCCTCCCCCAGACAATCCCTTAACCCCCACAGTTTAGTTGACACATAAACATGGTCATCTAGATACATATTATTGTCGTGTATGACATAAACATCTGGATTCATATATTCTTCAATCTTTCATATAAACATCTAGATAAATATAAAGTTCAATCTTTCATATAAACATCTAGATAAATATAAAGTTCTATCTTTCATATAAACATCTAGATAAATATAAAGTTCAATCTTTCATATAAGCATCTAGATAAATATAAAGTTCTATCTTTCATATAAACATCTAGATAAATATAAAGTTCAATCTTTCATATAAACATCTAGATAAATATAAAGTTCAATCTTTCATATAAACATCTAGATAAATATAATGTTCTATCTTTCATATAAACATCTAGATAAATATAAAGTTCTATCTTTCATATAAACATCTAGATAAATATAAAGTTCTATCTTTCTTATAAACATCTAGATAAATATAAAGTTCTATCGTTCATATAAACATCTAGATAAATATTAAGTTCTATCTTTCATATAAACATCTAGATAAATATAAAGTTCTATCTTTCATATAAACATCTAGATAAATATAAAGTTCAATCTTTTCTATAAACATCTAGATAAATATAAAGTTCTATCTTTCATATAAACATCTAGATAAATATAAAGTTCTATCTTTCATAATAACATCTAGATAAATATAAAGTTCAATATTTCATATAAACATCTAGATAAATATAAAGTTTAATCTTTCATATAAACATCTAGTTAAATATAAAGTTATATCTTTCATATATACATCTAGATAAATATAAAGTTCAATCTTTCATATAAACTTCTAGATAAATATAAAGTTCAATCTTTCATATAAACATCAAGATAAATATAAAGTTCAATCTTTCATATAAACATCTAGATAAATATAAAGTTTAATCATTCATATAAACATCTAGATAAATATAAAGTTTAATCTTTCATATAAACATCTAGATAAATATAAAGTTTATTCTTTCATATAAACATCTAGATAAATATAAAGTTTAATCTTTCATATATACATCTAGATAAATATAAAGTTTAATCTTTCATATAAACATCTAGATAAATATAAAGTTTAATCTTTCATATAAATATCTAGATAAATATATAGTTCAATCTTTTACACAAACCTCTAGTCTCTATATGCATGCGCTGTTCAATCTTTGTTGATATTGGATGGGAACTGTTTGGGATAGAATTATTTTCCAGTTACTGAAATGGAATTGAATAATTCACGAAAAAGAATTTTGCGTTATAAAAAAATATAAATTTTTATTTTTCGTTTATTTATTTTTAGGGAGGTGGGGGTCACCAAACAAATTTGCCAATTCTTTACGATCCCCACTCTGGTTCCACAAATAGGCGCAGGATAATCTTCAAATTCAGAACTTTAGATGAGCAAGAGTTCTAAGTGTATCCGTGTATCCAACTATCTGCACGACTGAACGTTTTTTGCCAACGGGAGTAAAGAAGAAAACACTTTTAAGTGTCGATAACAGCTCAAAGATGCTGGGGCGTCTGGGATTTAATCATTGCTAATAACACATGTTAAATGTAATTTGTACTCGACACACGAACAGGAAACTAAATATGTCGCACCTGCTCTATGTAGGAGGTGATCAACGGCATTCCTAAAGGAAATAACAGGTGATGTGTAAATTTATGCCTTAAATATCTTTTTATACATGCACAGTGATGCGACTGCCAAATATGTAAACAATTAAAGAAGTGTCAACACTAAACAAAATATGTAAACAATTAAAGAAGTGTCAACACTAAACAAAATATGTAAACATTACAAGACAACAAAATAAGAACTTTATTTTCAAAGTTAATATTCCAAATTATGTTAGCATACTTACCACAACAAAAGAATGATTTCCATTCGAGTAAAATAACAGTTAAGCAAGAAATGCATAAAGAGAATGTATCTGAAATTTATATTACAGATGAAAATAAAATTAATGGTATTTTGTTCTTATAATTTGCTCTTAATTTTGTGATTTAAAATTAACTGAGGGATTATGTGGAAAAACAGTTGGTTTTTATTTTAACAATTCAATAGAGAATTGAAATTGAGAAACAATATAAGATGGGAAATGTCAAAGCTAAGTGCATTTATCGTAAAACACTGGTAGCAGTTCGTTCATGTCATAAAAATGCAATCTAGTCTATATAATTTTTTTAAAAAGTCATGTACATTTAGTTGAAATTAATACCTTTGATATTTTTAAGAAAAACATTTATACCTGTTCCAATGTATATGTATGATGTGTGTACGCGTGTAGTTCAATTAACTTCTCCAATATCTCCCTCAATATCTCCCTCAATATCTCCCTCAATATCTCCCTCAATATCTCCCTCAACATCTCCCTCAACATCTCCCTCAACATCTCCCTCAATATCTCCCTCAATATCTCCCTCAATATTCTCAAATTTTTTAAAAAGCTGCCAATTCAAAGAGATCATTTTAATTTCAATTTAATCAAAATATATTTTTTCTATATCTGAAGAAACTTAACATGTAAGGCCTGGAAAGTTAATCTTCTTCTTTGACTTTTAGACCCATACTACTAACAGATTTCTGTCTGAAAGATACTGGTAGGCTCCCTTAATCGGTGGGATAAAAAATTTACCAGATAATTTTTTTAGTAAAGAAAGCTTCAAATAGCTTTAATAAACAAAAAAAATGAGGAATAGGGGGTGGGGGTCACTCTAGTTTGGCTTTTATGGGAAGCTAATTTCTCCTGATAAAAAGCGATTAAGGTCTTCATACTTTTTGTACCTGTTCCAAGGGAAATGTCCTACCAACATATGGCTTTATCTTGTTCCCTGTGAGTGCCTCAAGGACCTGTGATATGGACTCCTTAAATACTGTTGAGTCTGCTTGGGCATAGCTGCCCCAGAAAACACCAATCATTGAAGCTGATTTCGGTATCAGCTGATTGGCTGGAACATTTGGTATGGTTCCTGAGACATATCCCACAGTTACTTTAATATTTCAAGCGTCTTGGAAAAATTGACATCTGAAGAAGTAACTAGTAAAACGATATCAAATGATTGGATTTTACTCAGTTGATTTTTTGTTTCACTTTGTGTGTTTGCGTGCCACGAGTTTTTAGCCAATCGGCCCTTGGTCTACGACTTGATCCTGCTGTCTTTCTGGATGTTCTTCCATAGCATTTGGTCAGCCCCATAGCCTTTGGTCAGCCCCATAGCCTTTGGTCAGCCCCATAGCCTTTGGTCAGCCAAGACCATCTGTAAGGCATCCATGGATTCCAAAGCCTTTGGTCAGCCAAGACCATCTGTAAGGCAGCCATGGATTCCATAGCCTTTGGTCAGCCAAGACCATCTGTAAGGCAGCCATGGATTCCATAGCTTTTGGTCAGCCCCATAGCCTTTGGTCAGTCAAGACCATCTGCAAGGCAGCCATGGATTCCATAGCCTTTGGTCAGCCCCATAGCCTTTGGTCAGCCAAGACCATCTGCAATGCAGCCATGGATTTTCTTTTTCTTAGTTTTCTCTCCTAGATGATTTGCTATCCCTAGCGTACGGCCTCATCTGTCCGGACTTAGAGTTTGAGCGCTCTATGTTCGCTTTTTGCAATCATCTCCTTGGGTTTATTAGATATTTTTAAAAGAGTATCCTTACCACATGATACCCCACCTCACCCTCCACGACAGCAAACCAGTTGGTCCGCAGCCGCTTTTTTAATATTCAAGGCTAACCATTATATCTAAAGGTCTTTCCTCTATCCGCCACCTGAGGACGCGCTTGGTAGGAGATGATAGCTCCCCCAAGCCGAGAAACCAAAACCTTAAAACAGTTCACCAAATTAGAAGCATCGGGACCCTCTAAAACATCATTTTCAGGCTGAGGACTTGTCACAACAAACTTAGACAGCACATGTTCCGCAAACTTCGAATTGGAGAAAGCGAAATGTGCCCCTGCGGGACAGCTGCGGAAAATACGGAGCATGTCCTTCAAAACTGCCCCCTGTACCACCATATCAGGACAGTCATATGGCCCCAGAAAGCTTCCCTGGACGACAAACTATACTGTGGACTGGACGGTACTGGCCCAACTGACAGCCACAGTGCAGTACATCACAAATATAGGACCTGCTGTCTAGATCCTCTTTCAAAAGATTTTGAGAACGAAGAGGAAGAAGAAGACTGAGTTCAATGCCATTTGTTTCTTTTCTATTGTATCTCAATTCATGGGAACCCGTCTTTCTTTTTAAAAATAATGCAAACCCATTTCTTGGAACAAAGAGATGTGTAAATACAGAACGCTGTTATAGAGAGATGGAGATATCAACTTAACACCTAGTTATAAGGAGAAAAAATATGAGTGTGGAAAATTCAGAAGACGTGGTTCTATCTTTAGAGCAAGATATACAACGAGAAATGTTTTTATCCATTGATGTAATTATAAAAGAAAATAAAAGAACGCGCTGATGAGTTGCATGTCCTTGCAAGAAAATATTCGTGTATAGATCTAATACCGATAGCCTACTAAATGAAAAATTTGAACATCAAATAAATGTATTTATTGACATTGATAAAGAATAATAATTCAATATTGAAAGAAAAGGGATCCAAGTTTTTATAGATGTTCACAGAGCCAATCTTAGTCTTAGCAACTGCGGGGCCATACGCGTTTAGTGTGCGAAAAGGATTGCGCGGGGCCCAGTTTGGTTAGGGATACGGTGTTAATAAGGATAATAAGTGAAAATTAAGAAAGGTAGGGCGGCCAGTGGGGCCTATGAAAACATAGGTTGCAGTGGCCTAAGACCATCCCTGGCTGTACCCACATAGTACAAGAAGAGGCACTATGTTAGAAAAACGGGTGGGGGTCATGTGCGTTGCTATGAATTTTTCCAGGGGGGGGGGGCAAAAACTCACGTTTCTTAATTTAAGGGGCCGTTCGAAAATGACGTCAAGCACCTATGGGGAGGGGGGTCCCCGCCTTTGTGACGATGTGTGACGAGGCGGAGGGGGAGTTTAAGAATTGTGACGTCACGTCAAAACACGCTACTCTAAGCCAAAGTTCCACTTAAATATTCGATTTCTTACTATTTATTTTATGACGTTTTGCATGGATACCCGCCTGTTACGATATTAGAGTTTAGCCTTACACTAAATACATGCTAAAATAACAATGAACTGTTTTAAAACATGCTCATTTTCAAATAGACAATACCACCTTAAGGTGGGGAGTCACAGTTTTTTTAGTCATATTATGGGGGGGGGGGGGGT
>MUZC01000156.1:76949-92746 GCA_002072015.1 Radix auricularia
GGGGGTTCCGAGGTTTTTGACGGTTTTTGTAACGAAGTGTGACAAGGGGGAGGGAACTAAAAATCGGCTAAAATTACGTGACATCATTTATGGACGGCCCCTAACTGACAATGCCATACAGGTTTACTGTTCAATTTAATTTGAGTTAAAAGGGCGCAAAAAGTCTTAGAAATTTATAAGACTCACAAAACAGCGCTGTAATAGCTAAAATACAACATATATTAATGCATTTAATAAATTAAAAACGTAATTTCTCACGAGAAAATTAAATTTTGCTGTGAAATAATACAATTGTACGATTTTGGGGCGTCGGCAGCATATGACTTATCATTGGCATTGAGGACATCAGTTCAAGTCAACAGCCAGACACAGCTGAGGCATTTGTTTCTAATTTGATTGTCGCTGACACTTATTCATTTTCTAAATTGTATATTGGAAGGTATGTCTGGACACACAATCTTTCAAATGAGTTGAAATTGCAGCTGATTCTTGATTGTTGGACCCCTGATAAAATGTATGAGTTTAGAGCTGACAGCGAGAGAAACAGAGTTTTAAGTTTTTAGATATGCATGGTTATCATACTATTCACCATGGCTTTTATACTCGCAAATGTTAAAAGGTGTCTTTTGTAAATATTGTGTGTTGTTTCCGCAAAAATTAATTCGAGGAGTTCAGTTGGCATTTGTCATCAAACAATGTGACAAAATTTAAAGATTTCAACGAAGATCCACGTAGCCACATGCAAAGCACATGACATAAAGCCTATCATGAAGATGCAAGTGCAAGCAACTTTGTTGTATTATTGAAAGTCAACGCAGTTTCTATAGATGGGCAGTTGTACTCATCATTTAGAAGACCAATTCTTGAAAATCGCAACAAACTGGGTTCCATCATTTCTACAATCCTATTTTGCGGCATGCATGATTTAGTACTTCGTGGAAAATAATTAAATTCTGGTAATTTGTATTACCTTATTACCTGTTAGACTTTCTTGCAATCAGGAGATGAAGTTCTTGGTAATCATTTATCAATTGGTTCTTGTAGTGTCAAGTATATTTCGGCAACTACGCCAAACACTATAATCAAAATATGTGGCTCTCATTTGTGCTAAGACATTGTTCGTGAAGGAAATAATTCAGTTGCATTTTCTATACTTGCCGACGATACAAATGACATTTTCTATACTTGCCGACGATACAAATGACATTTTCTATACTTGCCGACGAGACACGATTTCTGGCATTGAGCTGATGTTACTTGGTGTTAGATTTGTCAAAGAACAAAATGGAAAAATGATGGTCACAGAATAATTCCTGGAATATATTCCGATTGTCTATCAAACGGCTGAAGGTTTAGCCAACACCATCATTAAAATTCATTAGAATTTGGATTAGATATGACAAAGCTTGTTAGTTAAGGATCCTGCTGTTCTTCTAAAATCGCAGGTCAAGAAGGAGGAATCCAAGCAATAATAAGAAAAAACACCCAAAAGCAGCATTTGTACATTGTAGTTCGCATAAACTAAATCTTGCCGTGAACGATTGAAATAATGTGAATGCTATACGATACACAATAGGAACAAATCGATTAAAGTGTTTTCCGAGAAAGTAATCAGCTTAGAAAACTAAATCAACTGTTGGTCAGCTACAGAGACGTCGCTAGGGTTGGTGTCACCCGGGGCGTCCCGCCCCCTCCGCACCCCCTAGCGACGCCACTGGTCAGCTATATGAAACTATATGGACACGTAAATATAAAAGCTGGCGTACTTTTGCTAAAAATGTGATAGAATATTTATTTAGAACAATCAGTAATGTAATCAGTTATACTTGCTGATATAATTCTTTTTTTTTTTTAATGTTTGATATGTGTACACTGTCTTCGATGTAATAAACTTGAAGGGAATTTAGTTCAGTTTTATTGTAACAAATGTATAACATTTTTTCTAAAATCCGGGGGGGGGGGGCAAATGCCCCCTTGCCCACCCTGCCTACGCCCATGGGAAAGGCTCCCTTTATCTATCAAAATATATTCGACAGTATAGATTGGCAAATTCTGTACCCAACATTTTAATTTTGCTATTATTTTTTCAACAACAGCTATCAGTATATCTAATAGTTGTGAAAGGAGCTTCTCCAAACTGAAATTGATAAAAACAAAAATTATCTTCGTTCCACCATTAGTCAGTGGCGTAGCGAAGGAGGGAAAGGGGGCAAATGCCCCGGGTGACATTTTGCCAGGGGCGCAAATTTCTGGTCGTTAATTAGTTTCTTAGAAAAAAAAAAGAAAGTCGAGCTTTTTATCGAAGTAAAAGAAAACCCAAATAAGATATTAATAACATAACATAAATAAATGAACTATCCTAAGGCATGTGAACTTTTCAAACGTCAACACTTCAAACTCCTTATTGGATATAAATTCTTCTGATACGAATGCTACTGTACTGAAAAGTACTTGAGTAGTATTATCATTATGTAACACTAAAGTAGTGGTAGCTTAAATGATTCTTAAAATTTGACAGCCGCTCCTGTTGTAAAATAAAAACTTTATGCTTATGAAAAATGAGCCAAGCTCGGAGCGGCACATTGTGCGTAAAAGAGGGGAGGGAGCGCTAATTCCTTGTCAACTAGCTGCAAAGATGAAAAGCTTTAAAATAAATTTTATTAAAATAAAATAAAAGCAAGAATTTAAAAATTCAAATAAAATAAAAGAAATCTAATTATTATATACATGAACGTTTCAAATGCCAGAACTTCAACTCCCTTATGAATCCTAAGTTTCTGATACTAATGCTATTGAAGTGGAAAAGTGGGGGAAAAAAGAGGTTGAATAAGAGTACGAAAATGACAATATGTTTCTGGTATATATAACTGATTCAAGTTTGATTTTAACTTAAATAAACTACTGGAAAAAATTGTTGGCGTACTAACGTGGTTTATTCCACCGAAACATTATTATTTTTATTTTAATGTCTTTTGATTTGAACAAAATTGCTTATTTAATGAACTTAAAACTTTGCACGCATATATCCCAACGTATCCACCCAGGAACAAATGTTAAACATTTCCAAAGTTTTTTTTTTAATTGGAAAGGATCGGGAATCGGATAAAATAATTGACAAAGAACAACAACAGGTTGTGAAAAGAAAGAATAAACAAAGTGGCAGGACGTTTTTGTTAGAATTTTTAACATTATTAAATCCTGGCAATATAAAATGTGGGTTTTTTTCGGTCACAAAGAGGACAATACTGTTGCAAATAAATGCTATATTCCGGAACCAATGAATTTGCTTGTCAAGTACGATCGAGCACTCCCAGAACATTGTATTAAAAAAAAGGTTTTTAAAAAGTGTCATCTAAAATTCAAACTGTGCTCGTGGCAATTTTAAGAGATATAGATCGCGAAAAATCATCTTTTTTCAGGAACAAGATACCCCATATTGTTCTATTGTACTCGATAGCACTTCATATATTTCACATCACCAAACAAGTCCAGTTATGGGATATGTAACGATTGAGAATTAAGAAGTAGACGTTGGAGAATCCTTAAAATATTTCATAGAAGTAAAAGTGGACCTGCTTACATTTCTGAAATGATTTTAATAAGTTACGATCTTAAAGTAATGGGCTGCAGAGGATCATCATATGTTAATACTTCTTCTTCATGGCTGGAAAGTATACAGGCGTTTAAAAAAGACGCAATAACATAAAATCTCCCTGTCAAATCTTGCTCAAATAATTCATTTAATCAAATCTGTTTACATGATAATCTAACTGAAACGAATTTTCTATTTTAGTATTCTAGAACGTTGTTATGCATTCTTATTCATGCCAATAAAAGTACTTACTATACAAGCAAGGCTTCAGGATACGATAGTGAATATCCCATAGAGCCATCTTAATATTATTTTGAAAGCTATAGAAAAACTGACAGAGGCAGAAAGATTAAGCTCATGAGATCAACAGACGCAGCAACTTTGCTAGTCACAATAAAATCTTTTTATTTTCGAAGCTATGTCAAAGATGCCCGAAATAATTTATAAATGTATAGAGCTAGGAAAAATGCTAAGTAGAAGTTGCTCACAGAAAAATTAAGGGAATACTTAAAGGATGCTTTGACATTTGATAACATTTTATATGGAGACCTCATCCTTTAAATCAAATCTTTAAGTCAAAGTACCAGACAGAAAATTTTGGGTGATCCAAAATATGTATCCATGTAATTTAGAAAAACAGTTGAGGAGAAAGATCTATTATTCATAAGATGAGATTACTGTAGAAATTCATGTGTAATTTTTGCAGATATGTAGAATTTAGAAAACAGATACAATTTTCGTTCACCATGCAATCTACTGGACTTTGAAATGTTGCCTTTAAATTGGAGTATTCAAATGACATCGTCAAGCAAAGATTATTTTTCCCCATGGGTAAAAAAAATGAATTAAAGACTACTTGATTTATAAAGGTTTATTAAGATATAAAGGCTTGAAGTTTCCTTGCCAAAAATATTATAAATAATTTGAACATTGCTTATAATAGTCTTGAGCAATGCAAAGTCTTAAAAAAGCTTCTCTAAAATTAAGTATTAAAATTTAATTTTAATCAATAACGATTACGTCAAAAAAATTTAATCTATTGCTATTTCAATTTAAGCTATTGAGCATGGCAAGGCTGAAAACAATTAGTCCGTACATGACATGGTGGTTCAAATATTGTGTTTAATGTTTAACTGGCAAGTAGTAATTTATATTACTGTTTTAGTTTTCATAAAATTATTGTAAGCTAGCTTATTAAAAATTATTGGTTTTGTTTTTATTGCATCAAAGCAGCACGAATAGCTTGTGTTTTTTTTAAATTAAAATACTGTTATTCATTAAAATGCTACGCTTTTAAACTAATGTGTAAATAATTTGAATTCTTCTATTTTATAGAAAATTATTTAAGATTTAAGGCAAGAACATGACAATATTCAAATTTCTCCGCTAATAAACACCAAAATAGCATCAATAATTTCGAGAAAGACATATTTAAAAATTTCAAGCGTCTTGGAAAAAATTACATCTGAAGTAACTAGTAAAACGAGATCAGATGCTGGGGATTTTACTCAGGTCAATGCTATCTTTGCTTTTCTATGGTATCTCAATTTATGGGAACCTTTTAAAAAAAAATTAATTCAAACCCATTTCATGGAATAAAGATATGTGCTAATACAGGATCAGAGCGCTGTTATATAAAGTTGGAGATATCAACTGAACGCCGAGTTAAAATTAGGAAAATAGGCGTGGGGAAAATTCACAAGACTTGGTTTTATCTCTAGAGCAAGAAGTACATCGAGAAATGTTTTTATCCATGGATATATATGTAATTATAAAAAGAATATAAAAGAACACGCTCATGAGCAACATGTCCTTGAAATAAAATTTTCTTGTATAATGACATGTAACCTACTAAATAAAGAATTTGAACATCAAATAAATTTCTTTATTTAAATTGATAATGAACAGTTCGATAATGAAAGGGAAAGAATCCGGGTTTTTATGGCTGTACACAGGGCTGGTCTTAGCGGGCCCTGTACAACTTAGTATGCGAAAAGGATTGCGCGGGGCCTGACATTTGGGTAGGGATAAAGTATTAGTAATGATAGTAAGTGAAAATAAGATAGATGGGGCCTATGAAAGCGCGGGGCCCACTGCGACCGCATAGGTTGCTGTAGCCTAAGACCAGCCCTGGCTGTATCTACAATACAAGAAGAGACATTATGTTTTTAAAAATAACGGGGGAAAGGCCCCTTGATCTATTAAAATATAGATCGTAAAATTCTTTAACTAACATTAAAATTTTGCTAAGAACATTATTTTAACAATTGCTTTCAGTGTATATAATTGTGAAAGGAGCTTCTCCAAACTGGAGTTGAAAAAAATATGTTCGTTCCACTACAAATTCTTGAAATATTGTCCATAGAGCAAGATAGTACAAATAATAATATTCTACTATGAAAGTTAGCTAAGTAAGTAAATGCATAAATATTAAATGTTTAAAAACTCATATATACAATTTATTTGTTAATTTAAAAAATGCTATGGTTGTAAATAAAAATATAAGCATATAATAATTGTTAATGTTTTTGGGAGTAAATTTGGAATATGTTTTGTCTCATTTGGGGTTGGGGGACCTGCGACCCCAATAACATTCTTGTAGCCTTCAAAAAAAGTATCTTGTATTTTTTTTTATAAATGTGTATTTATAGGTATATCATCTTAAGCTGCCATCTTTTATTACTGCTTACTTAAATAGGGCATGCAATGGTAAAAATTTTCCCACCTTTTAAAATGTACTTCGTTTCAATTAAAATTATTTATTCATGTTTATTAATTTATTTTGTTAAAAAAAGATCATACGATTAAGGGTTCATCCATAAATTACTTCAGGCGATTTTGGATGATTCCCCCCCCCCTGCCCCTTTGTCACACGTCGTCAAGAAAACTTAGACCCCTTCCTCAATGTGACTTCACAAAGACCCCCCCCCCAATAAGAGCAAAATGAGCATGTTTCAAATCATTTTTGTCCATTTAAAATATGTTTTTAGTGTAAGTACTGTAAGGCTGCAATCCAATATCGTAACACGCGTGAAGCCACGCAAAAAGTCATTAAATAAAGTGTCGGCATTCAGGTATTTAAGTGGAACTTTTATTTTAAGTTGCACGTTTTGAATGACGTCCCCGTGCGTGACGTCATTTATGGGCGGCCCAATAAGGGCGGCATATTGGAGACCGCCCCGGGCGGCAAAAGCTCTAGCTACGCCACTGAATATGTAACATAACTGTAGACGAGATAGAGGCCGTCAATAAATGACGTCACGCGATTTTGGCCTATTTTACCCCCCTTTCCCCTTTGTCCTGCTTCGTCACAAAACTTAAACCCCCCTCCAATTTTACGCCACAAAGCTGTGAACCACCCCCTCCCCCAAACAAAAAGCCGTTTTTTCTAATTGAAAATAAGCATGTTTCACATAATTTTTTGACATTAGAATATTTATTTAATGTAAGTCTGCACTCTATTTAATATCGTAACTAGGGGTGTACCAGATTCCAATTTAATAAATCCGGTTGGAGCCGGATTCGACAGAATTGTGAAGGGAAATCCGGCTGGAGCCGAAGCCGGGTTTGCAAATGGCTGGATTTAGGATTTGCTGGAGCCGAAATCCCGTACATCCCTGATCGTAATTAGGGCTGTCAATTTATTTTTTTTAAGCTGCCCGGGTACTCGTCCAAAACGTCGCATAATTTTCGCGGTCATGACGGCTGTAGAATTCAACCTAGTCACCATTCATGCATCTCATTTCATACAGTGACTAACAGCATACTTCCAAAAACATACTATTGTGCTCTACAAACTTTTATTCCTGTTGTAAATGCATTTGTCATACTAGTAAACTAAAACTACAGTAAAGTGAACGTTCAAACAAAATGTCAACAACATATGACGTAACGTTCAGTCAGGTCCCAGGCCCAGCAGCTTCAATGTTAATATCCGCTAGGTCAATGTCGACGGTCAATGTTCCCTCTAAGGTTCGTTGGTTCGTGTGCAAAGAAAAAAAAAAGTCGAGAGCAAAGTTGCACAGCATCCATTTTTTGTGCAGTGCTACACAATTTCCTGCACGGTTACTCTAACAACCAAGCAGCTTAAAGGAAACATTGGCGGCAGTAGTAACTTTTTAATTGATAAACTTTACGCACTGAAAACTTTGTACGTCTCAGTAAAATCAGTTTTTCTGCTAGGCCTACACAAGAAAAACAAGGAAATAGCAATGGCACGAGTTTGTTAAATTATTTCAGCAAGGCGCGTCAACACCTGTGGGCGGGTGGTAAAAGCGATTTCATCACCAACCATTTACAAACCCAACGTTTAACTACTAAATTTTAATCAAGCCAAATTTATTGTCAACCCTATTTTTTTTTTTTGGTCCAGATTTAATAAAAAAAAAATACATTCGTTTATTTTTTGTTACTACAGTAAATATCTTTGAACAACTAAAATATACTTTTTTTTTTTTTTAAATTACGCTAGGCACTTTTTTAACATGGTTCCTATATGAGTGGAGGAAGGAATGAGAGGGAGGGAAAGGGTAGATTTTTATTTTAAAAATTGGTTCGTTTTTTAACTTATAAATTAATAATGTCGGCATATTTTAAAGACTCGTAAACTTCCTGTAATTGATTCCTTCAAATAGCCAAAATAATTTTTGTGTTTTACGACAGGCCTAATCGTAGCACACGCGAAGCTACTTAAAATGTCTAAAAAAAAATTAAATTACATGGGAAATTTTATTTAAATATGCGCGTTTTATGGGTGTAAGTAACGTCACATTTCTTTAACCTCCCCCCCCCCCCATCGTCACACATCGTCACAAATGCTTGACCCCTCCTTCCATTTATGGAAGACCCCATGCCCATAGGTATAAATTCACTCCCAAAAACTTTAAAATGAACAAAGCTACTGGCCCAGATCAATTGACTCCAAGGTTACTAAAAGAACTAAGCAATAAACGGTCCCAAATCCTTGTAGTTCTTTTTCAAGCCTCTCTAAACCAGGGTAAAGTGCCCCAGGATTGGAAATTTGCCAACATTACTCCACTCTTTAAGAAAGGTGATAGATCAGAGTCAGACCCTAGTAATTACAGACCTGTATCACTTACTAGTATCCCGGGTAAATAACTAAAAACATAATATATATTAGGGTACTTGTTTTTTATCCGACCACATCAACACACCTTTAGAAAAAAACAGATCATGTGAACACACAATTAATATGTTGAATAGATGAACTATCAAAGGGCTTACATAATAATGATCAAATAGATACAATATTAATATAATTCTCAACACCATTTGACAAAGTTCCCCACTTAGTTTACTTAAAAACGTAGCTACTCTGAAATCTCAGGTCCCTTACATCAATTGATCCAAGACTTCCTTTTGGGTAGGGAGCAAACTAAAATAATTAATGGATCTAAATCTGCACCAATAACTGTTAACTCAGGATTTCCACAAGGAACTGTGCTAGGTCCCTTACTATTTTTAATTTATATAAATAAGTAGCCCACAACCTCTCAACAGGAACAAAAGTTAGGTAATTTGCTGATGGTTGTATAATCTATACAACAATTAAGTCAGCAAAACAAGATAGCAAAATTTTACAAAAAGACTTAGATGAATTAATAAAATGGGAAACTAACTGGAGTAGTATTTCCACCCAGAACAGAGTAACACAGTAACACAGAAAAAGAAATAAATAAATTCAAAATATTTCATTCATGGAAAAGAACTAACCCAAGCTAAAGATGCAAAATACATAGGAGTCATAATCAATGAAAAACTATCATGGAACCCCCATGTCAATGACGTTATTAAAAAATCAAACAAAACCTTAGGCTTAATTTAACACACACACACAAAAAGCAACAAACTTTTATAAATTTAATAAAGATATAAAACTAAAATGCTACCTCACCTTGATGAGACCTGTACTAGAATATTAATATGAATCTTTTATATGGGACCAATCCACCAAAGAAAACATTGATAAACTACGACACATTTTTTTAAGCTGCAAGATTCATTACTGGAGAATATTCAAAAGTGACAAGAATAACACCATTAGTTAAATCATTAAACCTTGAAACACTAAAGGGTAGAAGAACCAAGAGTAAATTAAATTAATAATTATACATTTAGCAATTAATACTAATTTAGAAATACAACACAAAAATAATTAAATACAACCATCGGATAGACATAGTCGTAGGGATAAAAACACCTTTCTTATTCCGTATTCAAGAACAAACACATACAAATTTTCGGTCGTCCCGCCCGGAATTCGGGCGTATTTTGGGTTGCCTGAAGAAACTAGGAAAGCCAACACGTTATCAACATTTTAAAACTCTTTAAGGAATGCAGGACTAAACACAAACCATAGATTCATAGATGCGCGTTTGACGCAATAATCTTCTGTGTTGAAGGAGCGTATGTAACAGATAAGATAAGAGAACCAGACGTGAAGGAGGATTTGTTTGTCTTTGTTCTTGAATATTGTTAAAATATTTTTGGAAAGAAAATGGAAGGAGAGCATGATATAAATTATTGGGCGTCTCGTCACGCATTCGGATCGGAGTGAAGAGAGTCGAGGCTGTACTGGCACGAGGACGAGGCACTGTATTAAGTTGGGGCGATGGACTTAAAACCCATGCCCATCTCATTCAATTCTCTTTCACCCTAGCCATTTTATTTCAACTCCCTCATATAACCCATACCTAAAAATAGTCTACCATTTAAGAGCACTCTCCCATTTATTTAAATAATAGACATAATAATTTCAAAATTCTGTAACCTCGCAAAATCAAAAAATTGGTCATCTCGGTAAATTTGTTTTTTACATTTTTATTGGACAATTTGAAAGGGAGAAACAGGTGGGAAATTTTTTTAAACCTAAAAAGCATGAAATTAACTACCTTAGTGTCAATTAGGATTATAAAATATATTTAATTTTAATACAATTTTATTTTAAAATATAGAAATATAATTATTGACTAATTTATGGCAATATTTTAGAATACATGCATATTAAAAAAATTAAAATTAAGACTGTCTCCCTTGGGTTTACATTTCCGGAGTCAAATATAACGTTACCTAGCCGTAAGGTTTGTTGCGGTTTTAAAAATACGAACTGCAAAAGTGCGTGCTATTTTTTGAAATTTATAAAGTAATTCAATATTTATTCCACGTAAACATGGCTTCAGCCTTGGAAAATTATGTTAACAGTATCCTTTTTACAAAAACGAACAGTGAAGTGATGTTATTGTGACATAATTTAAGTTTTTAAGTTAAGTTTTAAAACTAAATTACATATCAATATCATTGTATCAATGATACTATCATAAAATTGTAAAGCAGTAGTCACTGTTACTGTTAATCAGTATCAGTAAGGCAGGCTAAAACTAAACAACAGCAAATCTTGCTTTAATTTAAAGACAAGTTAGTGAACCCCTAGCAGTGCTAGCAGTATTAGTGTTAGCTTAACCATTATTATTATTTTTAGCAGTAGTAATCCATCAAATGAGGAAATTTTGGGAACCATGTGGGACTATTGACTATAAAAAAATATAGACTATACTATAGAGTATAGACTATAATAGACTATATCATAATATTATATACTATACGATATGGCATCGAATTATATTATACTGACTATGCTTATTAATTACGGAGTGTCTACTGCTACGACAAAGTAACGGCAGACAACCCACGCGGATGTGGCTGGTGCTACGACATGTCGTAAGGCCAGCAACATCCGCGCAGGTTGTCTGCCATTACGACATGTCGTAAACAATTTTCTGTATTTCAATTATTATGCTATTACTAATACTTAAATACTAAACTATAGTTCTCATAATGAAGTATCATGATCACTAGATAAGCTTATTAATGAATTTTTAAGGTTAAAAAAAAAAAAATCTAAATTGAGCCATTAAATGATAAACAGTTATAAATTTAAAAAATTACACTTTCTCAGCAGCTTCGCTAGATCAAGTGCTAGTCCGGTTGCTTCGAAAATGATATGACACTATTGATAGCGGGATCAAATCCCGCTGCCGTCAGGTTTTTTTTTGTGTTTTTTTTTAAAATTTTATTTATTATTATTATTTTTTTTAAAATATCATAATGAGTATGCTGATAATTTTTGTTATTATTCTGAAAAGCAGATACGTTGAATAAATCTGTTAAAATAAAAATATTTAGATTTTAGACTAGTCCTAACACTAGCCAATCCACATATGCTTGGCTAGCGTTACGACATTGGGTCGGGTCGTCTGCTGCTACAGCAGTCGTAAAAATGTGATATGTGCTTACTTACAGTTACGACTAAAGCTGTATTTAATTATGCTAATACTATTTTTTTTTTTTCTTTTGATTCGCGAGTTGACACTCAGTCGGCATCACCAACGAAAAAGGTGATGCGTGAGTTTAAAAAATAAACTATAACTGACTATAAACCATCACTGTTATTTAACCAGTAACTTCCCGTATCCCCCGCCATCGCCCTATAGCGTTTTATACCGTATCGCCCGCTCTATACACATAGCAAATTAACGATGTATTGGACCATAAAACTTTGGTTTAAAATGGTAGACAAGCTATAGTTGGAAAGTAGAAAAGCTCTACTTCCTCTTCCTTTTTAGCGGAACGAAATACATTGAGAAACACGCAAGCTACACATTTTTGAATCTCAACATTGAAAGCATGGCATTCAGATACTTGGAAAGTTTGGTTCAGCCTTCAGTGTCCAATATTTCAAACAATTCTGACAGTGATAGCGATTCAAATGAAAGTGACATTGAAAATGGAATTGGAGAAACACCTTTTGAAAGTGTAAATAACAGTGAATTTGAAAACGAGAGCTCTGACAACGTCTCGATAATAGATGATAGCGATAATGAAGCTACTCCTACCGAGACTTTTCCCTGGAGTGCTAATCTCAATCCAGTGGAAATTGACATGTTTACATCAGGAGTTGGGCCTAATTTTGACAATGTAAATGTTGAATATCAGTCTCAGCCATTAGAATTTTTAAAATTATTTTTTCCTGATAATTTAATTGAAATTATTGCTGACCAGACGAATTTGTATGCTGCCCAGAGAAATGCAAACAATTTCACCCCTGTCACAGTCAGTGACATTCAAACCTTCATATCATATATAAATATGATGTTTGGTGTCCACAAATTGCCTGCCTATACGATGTACTGGTCAACAGATCCTCTATTGAAAGTTCCATGTGTAGCTGATGTGATGTCGAGAAACAGGTTTCAGGAAATTTCAAGATACTTCCATCTGGCTGACAGCAGGTATTTCATACCGAAGGGACGAGATGGATATGATGCTCTCTATAAAATTAGACCTGTGATCACAGTTCTCAAAGCTGCCTGTAATTCACTTTACAGACCTGGAGCTGCTATAGCTTTCGATGAAGCTATGATACCTTTCAGGGGTCGTCTCTCGTTCAAACAATATATAAAAGGAAAGCCCCACCCATGGGGTGTCAAAGTGTGGTGCTGCTGCGACTCGACAACATCATTCCTTTTAGACTTTGAATTTTACACTGGAAAGTTGGACACTGTGATGCCTAATGGACTGGGTTACAGTGTCATTCAAAAATTAGGACAGCCATATCTTCATAAAAACCACCATTTTTATTTTGATAATTATTTTTCGTCCGTGAAATTAGCACATGACCTGCTATCCAGCAGCACATATTCATGTGCAACGACACGACGGAACAGAAGACACTGGCCCAAAGACCTCAAAGGAAAATTAAATAAAATCAGTGCCAAATGATAGGGGTGTGCCGGAATCCGGTTCCGCCGGATTTTGCACTATCCGGTGAAATCCGGTTCCGCCGGATTTACATGTATCCGGAACAACCGGAATTCGGAATTTGCCAGATTTTGTGACTCACCGGATCATAATCTGAAATACAAATTCTCTTTCCCGAATTCCACACGATCACGATACATTAATCGATTGTTTCGAGCGCTGAGCTTTGTTTAATGTTTAATATTCCGAACATACCAGAGGCTGGAGTCAGCACCGCTAATAGTGGCCAATAGGCCCAATCCCATACATGATAACCGCAATCACCAATGACGTTGTAACAGAAATAATAAGCAACTATACTGCCCAAGCGCCTGGCCGCCAGCCCGCCACCTTACCGAGCACGGCAGACGACCATCAAATTGCGTCAAGCCAGCAGGCCTGTGCTGACCTAGCCTATCTATGACTACTTTTAGGGACATTGCGCTATCTCTGATTGGCTGGTCGGTCACCACTTGGTTACCTAACGCTCTTTGGTTTAAACGACGGTACGACGTAGCCGCGGCTTGCGGCGCTCAGCTCTTACAAATTATTTCGCCACATTTAATGCTTGAAATTGAAGTGGAGTTTATACTAAGGTTGTTAAGACCACTCGTTTTTTAGGACCGGCTAACCGCTTAAAAAAAAGACCGGTTAATCGCTCGTCCTTATATCCCTTATACTTATGTTTTGAGAACTAGCAAGAGAATGTTGTCGCCTGGAGTCGTGTGATGGCATCAAAGCCCGCTTCCCCCGCTTGCGTTCAGCTCTTTCCGCATTGCCCTCAATTAAACGCATTTTTAAAAAAATAATAATTCCAAAGAATTAATTAAACAGTGATGGTTAATTGTCTTTTTTAATATTTTATTTTGAGGACTCGTAGTTCACCGGTCTAAATATGAGGACCAGTTCAATCGCTCGTTAAAGTTAGCGAGGCATTTTTCATTAGTTTCAAAAACCAACGCCTCGCCCCGTCCGTTGTGACGTCATGTTTACCTCTCTTGTGTGTGATGCCGGTCAGCTCAGTCAAATCATGCTTTAAAATTAATAATAAAATTATAAAGCTACAGAGTAAACAATGATGATAAAATGGAATTTATTTTTAAAAAACATTATTTTTCTATCGCCAACTCGCCAGAATAATTGAATTTTGCAGCGCACACGTTTCCCATCCCCGTTTTTTCTGTTCAAATAGGGTTTGAGCCACACTCGCCGTACTATTAATATGATAATCAAATGCCTTTGACTAGCAGGAAAACTGTCACTAAAAGACCGAACTCAAATTTGTGGGCCGATTAATCACCCGGTATCTTTGCTACGTCTTTCAAATACCTATCGTAATATAGGTACATGCACTTCACTAAGCGGCATGCGCCGATAAGTTTTTTGAATGCCTGAAACAGGCTATAAACCGGTGATCAGAAAATGCCGATAGGTCACGGGGTCATATGCTTTTATAGCTTTCTTTGTCTTTATGAGACACAGACTATAATCAATATAAATAGAAACAGCCAAAATCCGGAATAATATGGAATCCGGATCCGGCGGATTTCGCATAAGAAAATCCGGAACCGGATCCGGTTGGAAAAAACGGATCCGACACACCCCTACCAAATGAGGCAGATAGGGAGTTTGGTTGCATGCTGGTGGAGGGACAAACGTACCATCTCCATGCTCTCAACCTACAATGGCCACTGCATCACACCGGACAAAAGAAGGCCCTGTTGATAAACAGATCCCCCAGTCTGTTTTGATCTACAATGCCAATATGGGTGGTGTGGACAGACATGATCAGCTGAGATCATACTACCCTATTGGCAGAAAAAGTCACAAGTGGTGGAGATGCTGCTTATGGTTTCTAATTGAGGTGGCGGCGCTGAACGCATACATCTTGTACAAAAACATGCCACGCCCCCCGACATCAAAGCCAGTTTCCCATTTCACTTTTCATATGGACATTGCCCGTAGCCTAATGAAAGGCTCTTCAAGGAAAAGAAGGCAGGTGGAGGTCCCTGCTGCTGGGGGTTTGGCTGTGCCTGGAACTTCTGTGGAGCATCGCAGGATTCGGCTCCCAGGGCGCAAAAAACAATGTTTTCAGTGTCGCCAGAAAAATATCCGCTATGAGTCTAATAGAAGACCTGAAACTGTGTTTGGGTGTGTGTTGTGTAACACACACCTTTGTGATGAGATGTGTTTTGCTCAGTTTCATGCACAATTAAACTGAGGTAAAAATTTATCAATAAATGTTAAGAAATTATCCTCTAAAATTGTATTTTTTACATATTTTTCAAATTAATGATTTTTTTTTTATTATCTTACTTCTAAACAAACCCATACATATTTGGTATCATCTGATAGGTAATTCATTTATCTTCACACTGATATTTTTTTT
>MUZC01000156.1:93151-105761 GCA_002072015.1 Radix auricularia
ATGTCGTAGCACTAGTTTCCTGACTAGCGCTACAACATGTCGTAACGCTAGCAACATCCGACCGGGTCGTCTGCTGCTACGACAAAATTGTCGTAGCGCTAGCCACATCCTATTAATTATTATTAAGGTTATTATACACAGGGCCCTGGAAAGTGTGCACCAAACACTGAAGGGGTCGGACCAAGTTGGTTTTGAGACGATAGTGTTGTGTGACTTGAGATCTGCTCTCAAAGTGAGAAGCATAGCAACCACTTAGTTTACACTAAGCTCGAAAGACTAGGGCTCTAGGGGCAGGGGTATGGTAACAGTGCAGTGGATCCCAAGCCACGTAAATTTTGACGGCAATGAAAAAAAAGCAGACTCCCTGGCAAAAACGGGGGCGGCCAAGCCCCAACCAGACATCCCAGTCACTTATCTTGGGGCAAAGACCTGGCTAATGGACCACTTCAGAAACAAGTGGTACCAGGAGTTTGCTGACAACATGACTGCTAGTGGGGTATCCGCTAAAGCCAGGCCAGGTCAATCAGACCAGTGGTGGATTTTCAGTCGCAAACACCAGAGTTTAGTGATTCAAATGGGAACAGAGCACTGCCCAGCTAATTCATATTTGTACTGACTGGACAATAACAGACACTCCAAGTGCCACCATTTTAGCCTTGCCTCTGAAACAGTACTACACCTTTTAACTTCATGTACCGCATTAGACATAGCTGTGGAGGCAAAAGAGTCCCACATGAAGACAATGTTATATGGCACTGCTCAGCAGATGAAGCAGGTTGCCCAGGTGTTAGCCAAGGCCTTAAGAGCCTAAGTCTAGGGCCAAAAGAATATTTAGATGAAGAAGCAGTAGAAGTACCATATATACTATTTGTCTATAGCCCATTCGTTCATAAGCCGACCCACCTCTGATCACCTCTTTTTGGAAGAGAATAGTATGAAAAGTGCATAACCCGTGCCTAAGCTAACCCTAAGAATTACCAGTATTTTTTTTCTTTGGTAAACAGTGGCAAAAACGCGTACATTAAAATTTATTGTTGAAACCAACATTTGTAAAACAATTTATTAAAACACTCACAAAAATAAATAAAATTAGTAAATAAGGTAAGTGCAGCTGTTTAATAATATTTTATAGTATTTATAGCTTCTGGTAGAGTATTCGAATCTTGAGGAATGTAGAAAAGTACCTGGATGACCTACAATAACAACACTGATATTTAATGTACATGCAGAAATCACCCATGACCCGCTCGCAACTTAACCCCCCAACATTTTCCCCCTAGATTTAGTTTTTTAAAAAGTCAGCTTTAGAACAAGTATATATGGTAGTTATTAGAATTAGTAATGCAGTTAACTAATCAAGATGTTGAAAACTTGTGGCTGTAAAAAACAAATACATCAATTGATTGCATAATCAATATAAATGTTAAAAAATTTTCTACCTCTCTGACTGCATTTGTTTACAGTATTTTTTCAGAAAGTCCTATCCATGTTTGAATATTTCATGACTTAGCACTTTCGTCCCAAAACAAATTGGAAATTCTTGGCACACTTTGTTGCTAATTGACTTTGGAATTCATCAAGTAAATGCTTTGGAGTGTGTGTGTTAGGGGTGGGGGGCCTGAAAGAGTTGAGTTCAGTCCCCAAAAATTTAAATGTTTATACTTGTTGATCTAACTTTGTTGGAAAAATAACTCCAGGAATACAATTACTTACATAATTCTTCAGATAGTTCTATGTACCTTTTGTAGTTTGTTATAATTTTGCTTTTACATTTACCATTTGTGCATGATTTAAAGCAGGTCGGATTAAAGTCTTTGACTATGTAGGTCTATGGCACTATTATATAACATCCAACTAAGTAACCAACTGTGCATTTAACACTTTCACATAATTTCCAGACTTCATATACCATTATTTTACATACTTTTAAGTCATTGTATTGTTAAGTACTAAGTTGCAATATCTAAAAGCAAACTTTAGTTTTCAAAACTGAAAATGATTTTTAAAAAGTATTTTCTATCAATTGGACAAATACTAGTATCCTACATGTTCTTACTTTCAAATTAAAAAGACTACTTGTATCAAATTACATTTAAGGATGTCATATGTAACTTTGTTACTGCAATTCTCACCTTACATGATACATGGTTAGAGCACTTAAAGTTATTAATGGATGGCCAGTTCTTTTTGAAGTTGAAATTCAATTAGTAAAAAAGTATTTTAGTTGCATTGTATTTAAATAAATTTAAATCTGATATTTAACTTTTTTTTAGGCTTGTACTTTTAAACTTTGAATGGCTAAGGAGTTTAATTTCTTTATTATTGTGTATATTCCTTTGACATTCTCCTTGACAAATATTAAGAAATGGTTGAAATTGTGACGGCAGATGGGCGTGTTATAGTGGTGAGGATAATTTGAGTCAACATTTTAATATAAAATATGTATTTTTTTGCTTACATTATCTTTTACAGAAGTTTGTAATGATTTTGTTTCAAAACAAACTTTGATGTATAAAAGTTAATAAAACTTAATTTCAAACAATGTTTTTCAAGGGTACCCTCAAGGGATTTGACCAAACTATTAACCTGATCCTTGATGAAAGCCATGAAAGAGTTTATAGCACTGGCCAGGGTGTTGAGCAAGTTATTCTTGGACTTTACATTGTCAGGGGAGACAATGTGTAAGTGTCACTTTTGTATTGATTTCTTTTGATTTAGTTTACTTTACATTTAGGCTACAAATAATGAATATTTAAAATCACACTTTTTAAGGCAAGACTCTTTTGTGGGATTAAAAATAATTACAGAATTGAATACAATGTATAAATCATCTGTTATAAATTTTAATTGCCTCCTTTTTAAAAATATGATATGAGACTTCTTTCCAGTTTGAAGTCTGTACTAAATCTCATTACATTACATTTTACATGTTAGATCTTGCTGCCCCAGAGCTATGGCAGCACTTTTAAGATTTGAATCATTTTATGCAAATCTGTTATCACTTTTAACCCAGCCTCTCCCTGTCTGTGGTTCACAAATTATATTCGTAGAAACATTGCTTCTCGCAAATGGCAAAATCCTGCTAGAATTTACTTTGTCCAGATTTAAAGAAAAGAATAAAAACAAACAACTTAATGTATTTATTGGCGTTTAACACGTTCTAATATCCCCTAAAAATTGGGGGAAAGTGATGTATGCGAGTTAAACACTGATATAATATTGAATTTTTTTCCTGAAATTTCCCTCTTAAAATGAAAGTGGGTGTTGTGGGTGTTATTCACCGATAAATACAGTAATTATGATTGCTGCTAGTACCCATTGGATTATACTGAATTTGATGATGGGTGTCATTTGATGACAGACTTCTTTTTGAATGTGTCCTTAAAGTTAAAGGTTCTTGATGAATGAAGATCTGTATCTCTCTTCTCAGAGCAGTTATAGGTGAGGTGGATGATGACACAGATAATGGACTTGACTTTGAAAGCATTCGAGCAGAGCCTTTAAATGCAATCACTCACTGAGAATTGGAATTTGAACCTCTGAAGTAAAACTGATATAAGTACAATCTAAATTAATGAAAATATTTTAGAGATAAATATGAGACTGTCTGGTTCACAAAGTGCAGCATCACACCTGAGAAGTGAAAGAATGAAATGTGGAGAATTTTAATGACTGATTTGTGTGTGGAAAGAAACTACTATATATATATATATAAAATTATGCCAATAGTATTCTCTGAAAGTGTACTTGCACTACTAGCTTATGCTTAAAGTTTGGGTTTTAAGTTCTTGTATATTAAAGAAGTATTTACTGTTAATGTTAAGTTATTATGACTTCCTTTGTGTGGAAAAGTTAATTTACAAAATAAATTGTTTCAGGGTTTTTAACACTTATTTTGACAAATCATCTTTTTAAATCTAGAGGTTTCTTGCTTTTTGAAAATAATCTGTAAGTTTGAAGACTTCAAGACTCAAATTTTACATTTAAAAAATTCTTATTGCAAATTGGTGAGAGTGAGTTTTGCATTGATTATAATTCTGTTTATTGCTTACCACTTTGTTTGTCATTTGATTTTAAACAAAATCGTAATTTTCTGATAAAAAGTGAAATAAAATTAGTGTTGTTTTGTTTTCAATTACAAAATTTTTAAACTGTAAATATTAGTCCTTCTATACCACAAGTTATACTGCAGTAGGTGTTTTTTGGATCACATTCACAATTTGAACACAATATGGGGGAAAATGTTTTTGAAACTAGTAAAATGTGTGTCATTTATGTCCAGATACTTTTGTAAATATTTTGAATACCGATGAATGATTGAATGTGGTGGGAAAATGAATGTTATTTAAAATTTTGTGGGCTGGATTTAACAAAAGTTGTCAAATCCCAGTGCCCATCAGTTTAGAGAATGTATCACTGAAATTTTTAAAGATATGAATCATTGGTTTTGTTTTACTACCATTGTAGAATATGTGTAATTACTTTTGATGTTGAGAGCATATTTTATGTCAGCAATAAAACCTGTTTAATGAGTTATTTCTTTTTTCTTAATCATTTGTCTACTTTTATAAAGAATTCAGATTTTGAGATAGCCTAAGTACTAGTTCAAGGTATAGTTATAAAAACAAATTGCCTTTATTTTTAAGTGTAGAGTAATTGAGCAGTTTTAAAATAAAGAGACAGGAGAGTATAGGCTTTAAGGTGTGTAGTTTTATAGTTACTGAAACTGGGATTATCTTTAGTGATAGAGCAGATAAATTCAAACTTTTATTGTACACAATTGTTTTTTAAATAGCAGCATTTTAATTCAGGGAATCCCATTCTGTGATGTGAAAGTTCATATTTTTATGTGAAAGGTAAGCATTCTTTATTAACACCGAATATACAATCTTTCTGAGGACACTAAAGAGCAATGAAAGTTTTATTGTGGTATTTCAATCCCATCAGTATGTATATCAATTATATCATGGCCATTGACTTTTCTTGTGCATTTTGTTTAAAAGCAGTTTTATATCATTTGTCAATCAAATTGTAAAATAAATCTGCGTAAAGGACTTTGGAAGTTCACAAGATTCATTCAAATAAGGATACTGCTTGTGTAAATTAATTGTATTTTTTACAATGTGCTGCTATTACAGCAGTAGATTTTACTAATTTACATTATTGGTCTGAACCAGTATTTCTCAAACTTTTTTGGGTAACGACACACAAAGAATATTAGAGAATTTTCGCTACACAAATATAATTTTGACTTTATTAAATAGATACCTTTTTAAAAAAAATATTACTATGATGGATATAGTATATTACTGTGATATATCAGTGTGATGGATGTGCCTGCTTAAAGGAACACATTATATTCTATCAGGGCTCCAAAGTTGACAAACAAAACACACAACTTATCAACTGTAAGGATGTTGCGTTCTGGGTACTGGATTAGAATAAGACCGTCTCGACTCTTGTCTATAATATTCAATTCTTTATTGTTGCAATAATACAAGCACAGTCATTGCTTCAATAATACAATACAGATCAATGACAGCCCTCAGGTACATCCAATAACAGGCTAATTCCTCCTAAGTCTCAATTCTCCTGATTGTCCCTACACTCGAGCACACCTTGATAAATGTTTTGACAATCGACCGACCTAGGACTATCTCCATCGCCTGCCTCACACACACTACACACACTCTCCTGCCCACTGTACTGACCTCTACTGGCTGCTGACTGACCCCGTCCCACACTATATATAGCCCGGAATAACCTCCCCAAAATGATGGTCATCACCAACAGTGTTCTGTTTACCGAGCAGTTCTGACCATCGCTCACAACTATTTCACAACAAACTCTCTCAGTGATTCTCATACCTTGACAAAGGAGTCTCTCTCATTTCTTGGACTTGATTTCAGTTAATGCCGAAAAGCCAAATTCACAGAACCAAGAATATGAAAATGGCAACACGGTTTTAACTGCTTTCAAACTAACTAATGACCAAAGGATAAACTTTCATGATTGCAAGCCAGAAATCTTCTAAAGGCGAGTTGGTGTAGGCTGTTTGATAGAATTTTTTATGTAGCAATTGGATCAGCTGCTCCTCTTCATTGGTCAAATTGACTTCTTCACCGACTACTATTTCAAGAGATGTCCTTACCCACGTGAAACACACATTATTACTGGTTACCTTGATTTATTTAACAAACATTTTGCTTTGCTTTATTTTAAAATTTCATAATAACTTCAGAGCTCAGAACCCCTAGCAATTTAAAATATTTTTACTAAATCTTACGACACATCTAGAAATCTCTTATGACACACTAATGTGTCGCGACACACAGATTGAGAAACGCTGTTCTAAATAATTTGAATAGAGATATTTAAAACTACATAATAAAACTATTCTGTAAACTTAATTTTAATTGGACTTCACTCAAATACCTGGCCACAGTAAAACTATACAGAGGTGACATTTACAAGAACAATAAAACAAAATCCTTGACTGAGATCTGCTGGTGGGTTTAATGCAGAGTTAATATTATTAACATCAATAGTCATATTTTTTATCTTTTTGCATTTAACTATGGCCAATATATTGTCTCCACTGATTAAGTTCCAAAAATTAATTTTGAAATATTAAAAGTCTAAAAGCTTCTTGTAAAGAATTTTAGATTTTTATAAATATAACATAACATTTTTTAAACAATAAATTAAAACAAGGTAGATACATTGATAAATCAAATTTGGGCAGAAAATTGTTTTCTTCAAAAAGTAATATTGTTTATTCAGAAAATAATTGCCATACATTTATTGAATTGAATTTCAAATGACCTCCATGTACATGGCTAGTTTGTTTCAAATAACTTTGGGTTGCTTTACTGAGATAATAAATGGCGACTGTGAAATAAGAACAAGGTGATTTATCATGTTAAAGACTTCTATTATGTTGTTAAAGACTAACTTAAGCGTCTGATGTAAAGACATAGTGAAAAGAAAATATCAAATTCTGTGATAATTTTTTAAAAAGAGTTGGTTTTTTTCCTGTTCGCATAAGTGCAATAAAATTTTAGTTTTAGTTAGAATTTTAATAAATTTTTAAAAATCATACAAATAAATCTTCAAGCTTAATTACATTTTTATTTGGTTTTCTAAAATAAGAAACTTTTATCAAATTCTGAATCTCTTCATAACATGGCAATTCATCAAAAAACATTTTTAAAGGTTATTATCTCAATTAGTCAATTAGTTTCAAAGAAAATATGCCACTAAATTTAAAGGACTTAGCAAGGTACATAACCCATTTTAATAAAAAAATTTAATGACACAATTTTTACTTATCCTCTTTTATGTCTTCAAAATAAATCAAATTGTTTATACAAAATATGAGTACCAAATAGAACAATTTCAAGTAATTTTTTTTTTGGTTGAAATGCTGTTAAAATAAAGAGATGAAACCAGCTGACTTTATAACATGATTGATATTTGTTTAAGTGCTTTTAATTAACAGTATTTACAAATCTTTCAATAGTGTCTGACATGGTGATTGTATCATAACTCTCTACAAGTCTAATAGTGCTGTCAACATATCTTTCAATAGACAGGTGTTGAGTTCATCCAATGAAAAATTCAAATAAACACTTTGGCAATGATAAAGATGCTGAACAGAACAAGACACATGAATACTTAATCCTGGCCTTAATATTTGTATATACTACATTAAAAAATAGAGCAAATTGATAAAATTTGTTATATACAACATTAAAAACAAATACTCTCAAGCATGTCCTAATGTTTCGGTGTGTATAATAATAAGTAACAAATAGCATATACAAAAAAATCCTCACTCACTACAAACAGTTGTATACTTTCACAAATACAAGCAAGCAAACAGCCAAATGTGCAGGTTTTACATGGAAAGCTTAAACCACACCAGTTTGCAAGTATGCACACAGTCTTAACACAACTTTGACCCAAGCATTAACAGTCTTAACACTTACAGCATTGACCCAAGCATTAACACAGTCTTAACACAGCTTTGACCCAAGCATTAACACAGTCTTAACACTTACAGCATTGACCCAAGCATTAACACACACCATTCAGTTAAGGAAACTTGGAAATCAACCTTTTAACTCGGCCTGGATGTGGAAATGATGAACATACACATACAAGAAAAATATAACTTTTGCCAACATCCATTTATATTTTAAAATTTTCTTTATAGACAATGAAGTCGACCAAGTAATGCATATTATTCACAAATATCTACATCAGAAATTGTCTGGTTGATCCTTCAGTCAGCTTCAATGCAAGCTTTGTCTCTTTTATGCAACTATAGAATTATATTTGTAGTTACTGACAGCTTAATAATTCAGAAAATATACTGTTTCTTTCTATCAATCTTAAATCTCAATGCTATTGGTTTGATGATGCAGATATATAAAGATGTATATATATATATATAAATTTGAAAAAAAAATTTTTTTAAAAAGATATGTTCTACATTTCACATGCTACCCATCAGAGGTAAACCAGGCTCTTAAATTAAAACTTATTATCTCCTAAACAATGAAGCTTTTAACTATAGTTTCTTTAAAAAATCAAAATTACATGCAATATTTCTATGAAATAACATACAGATCTAGAAATAAAATTGTTACCATCATCTGAGAAGAAATCCCAAATAAAAGAAAGAATAGTTTTCTGTTGGACTTCCACCCCTCCAGTATCAAACAAATTAAAACTACTTGCTTGAGCTTTTTTATAGCAATGATTAAGAAATTTTAAATTGATAAAATAGATAAAAATGAGCTATTTCTATTATTTCGTTTCATTTAGGATTGTGTGTAATGTCAACAGAAGGCACATTTGCTGCATATAACTAGAAGATCAGTGAAAAATGGATCCAAAAATAGTTTGAAAATTAGCTTTATTTCTTCATATTAATTTAATTAATTGACGTGTTCTTGAAACTCTGTGTTAATCAGTTTGTTGTTCATTTCATTTTTCTTCTTGCTTCAATTCTTGCTTAATGAGTTTCTTTCTAAACTGACTGTTTGTGACAGAGAACAAATGCTGTCATTGGCCCACTAGATTTAATTATCACAATGGCTCAGGTTCACCTTCTGTAAGTGAAGCTCCAACATTAAGATAACGTTCTCTCTGTACAATTGAATTATTTCAGCTTTCAAGGGCCATAAATGTAAAATAGTCTCAATCTTCAAATATTTCAAAGATAAAGGTTGGGAAAGAATAAGACATTGGGAAAAATATCTATGTTTTATAAACATTTTAAAACATTTCCCTATTTACTTTATCATACAGTCTGATTCTGACATTGAGAAAAAATATGTTTTATAAACATTTTAAAATATTTCCATTTATCTTATATGTTACAGACGCTCCTTCTGCACAGAAGATTATTGACTTAATCATATCAGTCTGCTTCTCCGACAATCAAGTGTTTGATTTTAATATATCATTTAAGAAGAAAACAAAATATAAACTGTATGCACTACTTGGATGGCAATTCAGAACCGTTAGGTTCCTTGCATTAACCATTTTAATTATATAACAGTAGGTAAATCTTTCTGTATAATAATACTTTTGATAAAATGTTTTGAATATTCTCATGTGATATAGAAGAATGGGGTCTATTAGTTCTTAATTATGGTCTTCTTGGAGGAGGGAAGAGGGTTAGCAACCTGGGAAAAGTTTATTCATTAATCCACTATAACAAAGTAGAAAGCTTATTGCTGGGCAGCAAGAGTGATCTTTTTTTGAACTTTACATTACATTTCTGTTAAATAAAACATCCTGTTTGATGGCAACACTGACCTTTGTGATCATAAAGCAATGCTAGAGTAAGGCAAGAGATTCTCTCAATGGCCCCTGTGATCAGAAAACTCAACATTATTCAAATATCTTCATTCTACTCACAGAATGGTCATGTATAACTACAGTCATGAGCAACAAAGTCAAGTACATATTTATGTTACATAAAATGGCACATTTTTTAATAGCTTACTCTCACAATGACTCACTGAAATATTTCAGAGATATTTTAACTTACCTATTGATTTAAAAAAAAAAAAATTTAAGATACTTTTATCTGCTAGCAAATAATGCAACAATATTTTTGTTTAACCCTTTGAGCCCCCCCCCCACCGTTATACCGGTGGTAGCAGTAGTCGCTTTATAAACCTTGCCACCAGTTTACCGGTTTCGCGATAGTACAATTAGTTGGATTGGTTTAGTTTTGCCTGTAACAGCCAATCAGATGTTTTGTTTGGCTAGGAGTTTATCCAAGATGGCTGCGCCCTTGTTGAACGTGTGTTTACAATATTTACATTGAGTTTGTGAGGAAAAATATTTTTTTTGGTCATGGATCGTGACGAGCCTCAACCTGGTTCTATCTGGGACAAAACGCCAACGTTCTTCCTTGTTCTCAACACAAGAAATTATTGGTTTTTTTAAAGATTTGTCAGAATTAGATTGTGATAATGATGATAGTGATTTGGAGGATTCAGATAGTGATAAAAAAATGAGACCGATATTGAAGGTGTGTTGAGGGGATCAGCTGATCGAAAGGGGCGTGTCCCAAGTGTGAACGCTACTTTTGTATAAAGAGAGGGAGCCCCCGCTGGATCTACTGGCATACTAAAGTTGAATTTTGGTGCTAGAGTTCAGGTAGACCTATTTTTTTACTTGCATATTTAATTTCAAGTTGTTATCTTTCACAGTTTTTCCTCAGTCGCAACTCAAACATGACATATTATGAAATAGGTATACAATGCTGAGGAACCCAGGCATAGGGTAAAATTAGGCTCATGGGGGGCAGGTCTCAGAGGGTTAAAACACAAAACAAGGTAACCCTGTCTTATGTTAATTTATACCATAGAAACTTGGCTATTACTATTACTAAAAAGCATAGCAAATAATGACTTTGGATTCTCAGTGGTTTTCCATGAGTTCTGAGGGTTTACCCAAGAGTCAGTGATAATTATTTGGTCATCACACGGATCAGACGTATGCCAATGAAATACTGACAGATAACTAAACAAAGATTGACAACAATACAAGCTCCACTGGTGCGCCTCAAGTCTGCTTGTAACAAAGACTCTTAGCAAAAACAACTTTTCATTGGTGTACAAGTAATTATTCCTTCCCATATATAACAATGATATCCCTGTGTAAACTCTGTAAGCAACAACTGTTAACTGATCTCAGTTGAGGTGACTTATGTTATTACTGAAGCAATCAACAGTTTTCAAACAATTATTTGACAAGCACGTGAGGTGCATCTTGAAGTCGCTCATCAACTTTGGTTGAAGTGGACACACATCAGACTTGAGATTCTTAAGTTGCACTGGGTTTATGTAGTTACTGTCTTGTTAATATTTCCATGACCTGGGGGAAGTTTCCATCTCAACAGTCTGTTTACATGAGAGTATTTGACAAAGATGGTGTGAAGACACAATGAGCAAGTCCAAATTGTTTAAGTCTATCGTCCCAGCTAATGCAGCATACATCAAAAGAGCATGCTCTGTCTTCTTAATTTACCTAATGTGGAAGAAAGGAAATAAAAGATTTACTTAGGAATAGAATCTATATGTGGTGTGGACTCATTTCCTGGAATTGTCTTAAAAAGTTTGAATAGGATGAGAAAGAATAGGCACATTCAGTTCATAACATAATAGGATGAGAAAGAATAGGCACATTCAGTTCATAACATAATAGGATGAGAAAGAATAGGCACATTCAGTTCATAACATCTGGCGAGAAGGGGTGACCTCTACGTGGTTCGCCAGACGAGTAAGGTCGTGGAGCAGACCACAACCTGAAACCAACAAACCCCTGGCTTGGACAGCCGAAGACCGTTGTTAGGCGCTAGGTGCTAGTCATATATGATTACAGTCGCTGTAGGGTCTTAGGCAAAGCATTTAGATGCAATGCCGATGATGAAAACCAAAGTACCCGTTGAGGGTCGGGTTACTCCGAAGCGACCGTTTCGTCCCCCTCATTTAACTAGCAACGCTGTTGAGCGGTGCCGGTTTAGGGCCAGGAGCGCCAGTACGGAATAGCAAAAGGTACCGCTAGGAAACGCTTTTGGTCGCCAGCTCTGAGGAAACCTTCCGGTGGGGTTTAAACCCTAGTTAGGTCAGTGATGATCCCCACGCTTTGCGGCGATCTGAACTATATAGACTCGTAAGCTTTGCCGTGGTGGCGCCAAAGTGCAACTATGTTGATAGCGAGTCACAGTAGGGAAATTCGACACCTCCCTCGGGAGGCACACTTTAGTGGGAGGCGTTTTCGGCCCAGTGCCCTGGACGCCCAGGCGGCCGCTTGTAGCAGCGACCGCTCCGGGGGGGCTTCTCAGTCTTTACGTCCCTTAGGGGGCCAGAGGGCTGAGGGGGTTTTCCGGGAAGCCCCATGAAGAGCGCAGGCTCGGGACTGCTGATTTTCTTCCACATGTAGGATTTTCAGTTCATAACATAATAGGATGAGAAAGAATAGGCACATTCAGTTCATAACATAATAGGATGAGAAAGAATAGGCACATTCAGTTCATAACATAATAGGATGAGAAAGAATAGGCACATTCAGTTCATAACAT
>MUZC01000156.1:105892-125309 GCA_002072015.1 Radix auricularia
AGTTCATAACATTAAAATAGGAGGATAAAGAATAGGCACATTCAGTTCATAACATTAAAATAGGATGAGAAAGAATAGGCACCTTCAGTTCATAACATTATAATAGGATGAGAAAGAATAGGCACATTCAGTTCATAACATTATAATAGGATGAGAAAGAATAGGCACATTCAGTTCATAACATTAAAATAGGATGAGAAAGAATAGGCACCTTCAGTTCATAACATTATAATAGGATGAGAAAGAATAGGCACATTCAGATCATAACATAATAGGATGAGAAAGAATAGGCACATTCAGTTCATAACATTAAAATAGGATGAGAAAGAATAGGCACATTCAGTTCATAACATTAAAATAGGATGAGAAAGAATAGGAACATTCAGTTCATAACATTAAAATAGGATGAGAAAGAATAGGCACCTTCAGTTCATAACATTATAATAGGATGAGAAAGAATAGGCACATGCAGTTCATAACATTATAATATGATGAGAAAGAATAGGCACATTCAGTTCATAACATTAAAATAGGATGAGAAAGAATAGGCACATTCAGTTCATAACATTATGATAGGATGAGAAAGAATAGGCACATTCAGTTCATAACATTAAAATAGGATGAGAAAGAATAGGCACATTCAGTTCATAACATTATAATAGGATGAGAAAGAATAGGCACCTTCAGTTCGTAACATTAAAATAGGATGAGAAAGAATAAGTACATTCAGTTCATAACATTAAAATAGGATGAGAAAGAATAGGCACATTCAGTTCATAACATTATAATAGGATGAGAAAGAATAGGCACATTCAGTTCATAACATTATGATAGGATGAGAAAGAATAGGCACATTCAGTTCATAACATTATAATAGGATGAGAAAGAATAGGCACATTCAGTTCATAACATTAAAATAGGATGAGAAAGAATAGGCACCTTCAGTTCATAACATAATTAACATCAAATAAGAGATTTTTAAACATTCTGGAATGTTGATTGTGAAGATTTGATCTGTCAAATCAAAATGGAGGAAATGCAAAACAATAATATGGGGCCGTCCATAAATGACGTCAAGCGCCTGGGGAAGGGGGGGGCTCACGTTTTTGTGACGAGGGGTTGACTCATATTTAGAGAAGTGAACTGGACACATTTATCAACTTTGTAGACTCTTTCCACCCATCCATTAAGTTCACTTATCAAATTTCTGAACTCTCAGTCAATGTCTTGGACATCAGTGTAACTCTCCAGAATAACTGCCTCCTAAATTCGGCCTACTTCAAACCCAGAGACAGCCACTGTTATCTTTTCTACCCTTCTTCTCATCCCAAAACATGTAAGGACTCCATTCCCTTTTCTCAACTTCTTCGACTCCGTAGACTGTGTCAATCTCAGGAGGACTTTTGTGAAAAGGCGTTGGAAATGGTGGAGTTTTTTAGACAAAGGTCATATCCTGAAGCCACACTTCAATATGCACTACAGCAAGTCAAAAGCTTCTCTCATGCCGACGCCTTTTTACGACGCACCCGTGATACCAATGAGAGGAGCAAGCTGGTTCTTAAATACCATTCACACAACATCAAAGCCAAAGAAATATTCCTGAAACACCACGCCATCTTCCTTGCGGACCCTGAGACGAACAACATATTCTCCGCCCCACCCCTCATTGTATTTAGGAGGGACAGAAACCTACGCGATCTTTTGGTTTGCACTCGCCTTCCCACTTCACCCAACCATTTGGGTACTTTACTGTGAGGCCGACTTCTGTGTAAGACATGTCCTTTTGTTGTACAAACTGACCAGATAGTCTTCCCTGAGGGGATATTTATGATTAAGGATGGCTTTATTTGCACTAGCCGCAAGGTTGTCTACACCATTGTGTGTTGCACTGCCCTTTAAAATACATAGGTGAGACGGGGACATCTGAACACATTCGGGCGATTACACAAGACAAACAGTGACCCATCTCCCGACACTTCAATGGACGTGACAATATGGGCTTCAAGGTCCAGGCAGCAACCGCCATTGTCTCTTGCACAAACACACCAAGGAGGGTCAGTCTGGAGAATAGACTGATACAAGATTATGGGACACTTGCGCCACAAGGGATGAATGTTGTGTTTCCTTTGACCACCTAGTCGTTTTGCCCCACCCACTCTCTGCTTTCCTATATTGGCTCGCTCTGCTCTCTTTCAGCTTTACTTTCATTGACTCTTTGGATTTCACCGCAGCTAAGTTTTTATTTTCATTTTATTTGTGTATTGTATGTCCGTTGAAAAGACTCTTTGCCGAAATGTTCGCTGTTTTGTTACGTCCTGTCAGGCTAACTCTTACCCTGTTTACGTCTTTTCCATTTACTTTTTTATAAGCCTGATTGCAGTCTCACCCCTCATTATGTATGAAAAAGAATCTCATAAATTATAAGTCTATCGTCTGTCACTGGGCCTGGAGGCTATGTACATAGCGATTTTGTAAATTTCAGGTCTCGACAGGTACAAGAAAAAAGATATTGAAATTAAACATGCAATGGTACCTGTTGTGCAGGACAAGGGTTAAAAAAACTTACCTGTGTTTGCTAAAGCTGAAGACCTCATGCCAGGGTCTCTATGGAGTGTAATCCCTGGAAGGGTAAATATTGAGACAGCTGAAAGAAAAGAACAAATCATTCAGTGAACACAATGTGACAATTTTTGTGTCAGACAGTAACAGAGTTCAGGCCATGTGTAAGTAATTACATCAATGTAAGATGTATTTTTAAAATAATAAAAGACAATTGTGTAAATAGCAACAGTTAGGTGTTTATCAAAGTAAAAACCAAAACATAATGTAAAAATCCATTTAACAGCTTATATGCAGAAATCTAATGCTAGATATACATGACAATTAGCAACAAATACATGGTTCCAACTTACTGTCAGGAAGTTTATGAACATTTGGTCCTAGAGAATCAAAAAAAGAATGTTTCATAGCATCTGAGGCAGAGACACGAATGGCAGGGTCATACTGGGGATAGAACATAGGTCATTTAATGGCAGGGTCATACTGGGGATAGAACATAGATTATTTAATGGCAGGATTATACTAGGAATGTTACAAGGATAGTTGTTTAATTCCAATAATATTTTATTCATAATTGAATTGATGTGATTTAAAGGGATTATACTGACTTTTGGTCAAAATTAATCATCAGTCCAATTTGAGGATTTTCTACTAAGAAAATATATTTTCAACAGTTACGGTTTCTTTAAAAAAAAAAAATAACAATTATAATTTCATCACAACAAGCTGCTTCTAACTGTAATCATTCATTACCCTGAGGTTTTAAGTCTGTTCAATTTTATTCCAACATCTCTTACACAACTGTTAATTCCTATACTATTTATTTAAATTTAAACATTCATTCATCTCTAATATATTTCCTACATGAAACTTCTATAACTCTTGGTATTGAAGAACTCTCTTTGATCTTGACAAGTTTGACCAAGTTTTTAGTTCCTGTTGGTCAGGAAGTGATTTAATCTATGAATAACATAACAAATCTTTCAACTTTTCCAGGAAGTGATTGAGGAACTATCTTAAAACATGCCAAAACTATGTAATTACAAACAAAATTTATATAAGGTTCCTCTTTTTTTGGTTTATTTACATTTCTGTTTTCAATGTAAATAATGCAGAAAATTAAGTAAGGCTCTTAAAACAAATGAAGTCATAAAATATGCTAAGTGACTGACCTTTAAATATTTAGCTAACAATTCAAGGCCATCAGAATCTAACCTGCAGAACAAATTTTAAAAAGAATTAATTAGTTTATTTGGAAACCAAAATAAATTGTGGCTTACTGATATAGACTACAACCAAACTATCTTAATGTTCCAGAGCACTGAACACTGTTATAATGGGACCACTGACCACTGTTATGGTGGGACCACTGACCACTGTTATGGTGGGACCATTGACCACTGTTATGGTGGGACCACTGACCACTGTTATAGTGGGACCACTGACCACTGTTATAGTGGGACAGACATAACAAGAACAAACAAATGATTTACAATTAATTGGGTATTGTTCATTTTACATTTTACTTAATGTTTAATATTTTGCAGCCCAGTGGGCAATGCCAATGAATAATTTTCTTTGCTGCAAACTAATTAGTTTCTTGGAAATATATTATTTTAACATTTTATTTTTATTTTACGTTATTGTTTTGATGTTGAGGTCTAACATTGAAACAAAAAGCACATATAATAATATAAAGACATTTAGAAATGTAAGCGATACCTTGGGGCTATTGTGATTAGACTGTCAGCCTGGTATTTGGGGAAATCGTAAGTCAGGAATTCAACATTTTTTGATATGCCAGGCATGGTATCTTCTGTGGGAACACCTAAAGTCTTGAATATCAGATGAAGTTCATCGTCAACAGTAGAGCCAGGAAACAATGGCCGGCCACAGGCCATCTCATAAAATATACAGCCAACACCCCTGTAGAGGGAATCAAAATAGTAAGCATTTGTTAACTGTAATTGAGGTTAAATTGTAAGCAGCAATACCCAACAAGATGAACTCATTAAAAAAAAAAAAAGAAAAGAAATATTTAGATCCAGAGAGTTTTTAAGAGACAAAATTTCCACAGCTTGGATCATGTCTCATGTACGCCACTAGGCCAAATCTTGAAATAATCATTTTCTCACTTTCAGTGTAAGTCTTGAAATAATCATTTTCTCACTTTCAGTGTAAGTCTTGAAATAATCATTCTCACTTTCAGTGTAAGTCTTGAAATAATCATTTTCTCACTTTCAGTGTAAGTCTTGAAATAATCCTTTTCTCACTTTCAGTGTAAGTCTTGAAATAATCATTTTCTCACTTTCAGTGTAAGTTTTGAAATAATCATTCTGACATTCAGTGTATGCCACTAGGCCAAATCTTGAAATAATCATTCTCACTTTCAGTGCTTCTAAGCAAAACCTTTTAGTTTCATGAGATAAAACATTTAATCCAAGATGAAAAAACTGGTTTTGGACATTTTGGTTCACCATTGATGAATAGATGATTGATTTTTGTTAAGCTCAACCATTAAATATTCTAAAGATGGCATTCATACCAATGTGTTATCAGCAGATATCAAGGGCAGATGGCTCACGGGATTAGTGACAAAAAACAAGTAAAAATACAAAGAAAAATATATAACAGGCGAAGGTGGGAGGTCTGCAAAAAAAAAAATCAACCTGTAAAAAATCCTTTATATACGAGACATAACTAAAAATAGAGACATAACTAAAAGTAGAGACATAACTAAAAATAGAGACATAACTAAAAGTAGAGACATAACTAAAAATAGAGACATAACTAAAAGCAGAGACATAACTAAAAATAGAGACATAACTAAAAATAGAGACATAACTAAAAGTAGAGACATAACTAAAAATAGAGACATAACTAAAAATAGAGACATAACTAAAAATAGAGACATAACTAAAAACAGAGACATAACTAAAAGTAGAGACATAACTAAAAGTAGAGACATAACTAAAAGTACAGACATAACTAAAAGTAGAGACATAACTAAAAGTACAGACATAACTAAAAGTACAGACATAACTAAAAGTAGAGACATAACTAAAAATAGAGACATAACTAAAAATAGAGACATAACTAAAAATAGAGACATAACTAAAAGTAGAGACATAACTAAAAGTAGAGACATAACTAAAAATAGAGACATAACTAAAAGTATGTTCATTATGATACGCATCACACAACAATCCAAAAATAAAAAAATTGTAGTTATGTCACAGATATATAAAGGATTTATAGTAAAAAAAACCCAACTACTACAGTCTGCCTGCTGAATTTCAGCTCAATTTGATCATGGGAAAATGGCTGTAACAACATGTTTAATATAGTGCGCACCACAAGACAGACTAGCAATTACTAGCATTTACATTTACAGATTGGGAATATATTTTTAAAAATTATCGTCAATATTATACGCATGGCTCGACAAGAAAATATTTAAGGTCGTTCAATATAATACGCACTGCTACACCCTAGCACAAAAATTGACATGCTACTTAGAGATAATCTAAAAATTGATTTAATTAATTACAGTACATGGGATCAATCTGAAATTTTGATACATCATTTTTATCATCTGCACGAGTCTGCCTGCGAAATTTAAGCTCGTTAGCATTCGAGGAAGTGGGTTAAAAATCGATCCAAAGTTTTTTGGCAAACATTGAAACAAGGCATCAAGCAGACGCCATGAGTTAACATCAAGGATTTAATCAAAAGACAGGAGTCTGTCCAAAGAATAAGAAGCTATGGAGCAGGCAAGTTTCCTACAGGGCTTAGCAACATTGATCATGATACCTAAAGGACCAAATAAATAAATAAATGAGCCCTTAATTAGGCCTAGCCCCTCACCACATATCTATAGGTGTTGAATATTCTGTAGATCCCAATAAGACATCAGGAGGCCGATACCACAAAGTGACAACTTCATTAGAATATGTTTTTGTTGGTATAGACTTGGCCCTTGCCAGACCTGAAGGCAAACAACAGAGAACAAAATTAATTATCAAACAAAAAACACACCACAATTTTTGTTTATTCATGATGATGAATGAATAACTTATTTTTTAATAGTATTAGACCTGCAAACAACAACAAAAAAACCAATTATTTTTCATTCAAATATTTCTCTCATTTCCTTCAGGCTATCCTAAAAATGACTCTTATAACTTAGTTTGACTATACTTTGTTTGCACACTGACCAAAATCTGCCAGCTTTAATTCTCCCCTTTCATTGATGAGCAAGTTCTGAGGTTTGAGGTCCCGATGCAGAACACGTCGTTTGTGACAGTAAGCAAGGCCTCGCAACAGTTGAAACAAAAACAGCTGAAGAAAATCAAAAAAAGGTGGATTTTTTTTTAATTTCAATCAGCAAATATTCACCAATATAAAATAGTCATTTTTCTTAAATGATAGGGATATTCAAGAAAATACTAAAAATTTAATGTGTTTTGTGACTTTCATTTTTTATTGGCCCTTACTCTAAAGGTGACATCAATACAGTGGAACCTCTTATAACGAGCATATTTCATCCCGGAATCTAACTCGTTAAGCGAAACACTTGTTAAACGGAATAATGTTTCCTAAACAAATTAATGTATAATACAATAATGCTTTCCATGCTGAAAAATACTCATTTTTCAAAAAATTTTATTAACATTTATTCAAATATAATTACTTATGAATTGTTAAAGATGTTAACAACTTGGAAAACTATTAAGATTTGAAACAAAAAATGTAAATAAAAATATGAATTTATGACAATTAATTATTTCTTTTTTTTAACAAGAAAACTGTCCAAGGACATTTATGTTTTTGTTGATGCTTCAAAATTTGACAAAAATGTGTTGTAACTGTTTTGTAGACATTCTTCACACTCCCTATGAAGAATCCATCTCCTTAATTTTGTTTTTGTTCCTGAGAATAGCGCAGATCATTGCTGTTTGCAGATTGTAATTGCGCGCTAGATTAGCCACAGTCACACTTTTCAATGATTTTACATTTCATTTCAACAGTTATTTTTTCTCTCTTATGATTGTCTTCCTGTGGTTTTTTTCTTTGAAGACATTTTAGCACTGGTTATTACACTTTGCACATAAAAAAATTACGAATATTGTCTGAATTCAAGTTTGTAAAAAACAGATGATCACACACGAAAACAAAACACAAACAGTCTAACAGTCCGAGTGCTAAACACATACTAATGCATCGGGGTGGAAGTGCCGGCTCACAAATGATTTTCCAGGAAAAAGGAACTTCCCCTTTCTGTTTAATTCGTTTTGCCAATTACTTGATATGAAAGGTTCCTCTGTATTTTTATCACCCAGCCTAACAATGTTGTCTGTTTTCATTATGTTTATATATATATTTTTTTTATGGCTTTAGCAGACGGTTGTAGCATTTCCACCTTTCAAGTAGAACTACACTCACCTTAACATTGGTCATACTCATGATATTACCACAGTCATCCATATACTGTTTGAGATCTTTTTCCTGGCAGAGAATAAAACAAAATTAAACTGATGCAGATGTTCAAAGTGATTGTTTTAATAAAAGCAGTGTCCAAGGTTTTTACATACAAAGTATATTCACTAAGAGCCAGAGGCAACAAAATGTGGATTCAGCCTGCATCCAAAGTTGATGTAATTTAATAGACAGGTCAAGGTTATAAAGTCTAATCAGCTTTTTAAAAAATAAATTTGTTTAGAGTAATATAAAGTGTAATACATATTTAAATAATTTTGGCTCACAGCTTCCTTTAATGTATCCTACTGAACTAATGAAACAATGAACTAATGGGACGCGGTGGTTGAGTGGTAGGGCGTTCGACTGGCGTACCGATGGTCACGAGTTCAAATCCACGCGAAGGTGAGGATTTGTTCCCGGGGCCTGAGGAGTCCCCGAGTCACCCAGCTCTGACTGGGTACCTAACTAGACAATAGTTAGGCGGCTGGGGTAATGCGTGGAACCCTTATAGCCGTGGCCCGTGACCGCTGCATCACTTGCCAACAGATCATCTCTCATGGTCTGTGGACGCAATTATCTTCTGCATAGAAGGAGTGTCTTATATCTAAGATATCTAAGATATATAAACAAAGAATTGTCGCAACATTTTGACAAAACAAACAGAGTAATGCAGGCCAATAAAATAAATAATAAAACTTAAATATTGGCAAAGTTACTTACTAAATATTCAAAGACTAGAGTGAGAGACTTGTCTGTGTGTATGATGTCGTGAAGGGTTACTATGTTGGCATGTTTCAAATCACGTAGTAAGGAAACTGATGGAAGGAGAAAAATTATTGTTACATGGGCCTGTTTTAATTGTCATTAGACATACAGATCTAACACTGGAGACTTGGTTACAAGCCTCAATGAGGAACACAACATGAGAGAAATGTAGTTTTAGATAGGATATAGTTCTACAATGTTCCAGCAAAACATGCCACTGGTCTATTAGACATTGTTACACTCATCATATTGCAGCTAAAAATAACTGTGAGACACCTTCTAATAGGTGAGAGGTCAAGTGTCTGTCATAAAAAGATACAATGGCATAACATGATAGTATATAACAGTACAATAAAACATAACATGATTGTATATAACAGTACAATAAAACATAACATGATTGTATATAAACGTACAATAAAACATAATATGATTTTCTATAACAGTACAATAAAACATAACATGATTGTATATAACAGTACAATAAAACATAACATGATTGTATATAACAGTACAATAAAACATAACATGATTGTATAAAAACGTACAATAAAACATAACATGATTGTATATAACAGTACAATAAAACAAAACATGATTGTATATAACAGTACAATAAAACATAACATGATTGTATATAACAGTACAATAATACATAATATAATTTTATATAACAGTACAATAAAACATAACATGATTGTATATAACAGTCCAATAAAACATAACATGATTGTATATAACAGTACAATAAAACATAATATAATTTTATATAACAGTACAATAAAACATAACATGATTGTATATAACAGTACAATAAAACATAACATGATTGTATATAAAAGTCCAATAAAACATAACATGATTGTATATAACAGTACAATAAAACATAACATGATTGTATATAACAGTACAATAAAACATAATATAATTTTATATAACAGTACAATAAAACATAACATGATTGTATATAACAGTACAATAAAACATAACATGATTGTATATAACAGTACAATAAAACATAACATGATTGTATATAACATTATAATAAACAAACAAGAGAATGTTATGTGAATTAACATCATTATAACTACATACTACATGGCTGCCGTAATAACATAGACAAGTTTCCTGAGGTTACATGGATTCAACATCCCCCCAGACATGGATTCAACATCCCCCAGACATGGATTCAACATCCCCCAGACATTGATTCAACATCCCCCAGACATGGATTCAACATCCCCCAGACATGGATTCAACATCCCCCCAGACATGGATTCAACATCCCCTCAGACTTTGACTCAACATCCCCCCAGACTTTGACTCAACATCCCCCCAGACTTTGACTCAACATCCCCCCAGACTTTGATTCTCCCTTACCTTCCCTTATCGCTGTACACGGGGCCCCTTCCTCATGTTCAAGTCTGATTTCTTTCAGAGCCACAAGATTATCTGTTAGACGTGACTTTCCTTTAAACACTGTGGCATACGTCCCCTTCAAGGATTTAAAAAAACACAACAGATATAACAAAAACATTTATCAGTAATTATATGTGCCTTGTGTGTACTGGTATTGTGGTAACAAAAACGCATAAGTATTTTATGTACAGTTGGTATAAATAACTATAATCATAAAAACAACAACTTTGGTTTTTTTAATTCAATGTGGTTTAGATTCTGAAATTTTCTTGATGAGAAAAAAACACTCATTTATAGTAACTTACAAAGAATTCATGTTTATGGAACTAATCAAACGTGTAACTCACCTCGCCAAGTTTGTCCAACTTTGTGTAAGATTCTATTTTTCCAAAGCCAATTTCTGACTGTTGAATAGGAATTAAATATGGAACTGAATAATTATAAACAGCAAGCATTTCATCAGTATACCATTAAAGTATATAACTAAAGCTTTTATTTAAAAAAAACAAAATCTAAAAATGGGCCCACATAAAGGTATGTATTGAAATATGGGTTACCAAAGATTTCCTTCTTGACCTCCTCGTTAGCTGACCGTCTGGACTGAGGGACAATGACTGGCGGGCTAAGAAGTTTTCTGGTAACCTGATGTCTGCTGGCAGAGACAGGCGCTTGGTCACTTCCTGTCCAGGTCAACAGAACAGCACATGTGTTTAATAAACAATATTTTAAAAGCAACATTCACAACAAAATGTATAAATAAAGCGGCATATAAATCAATCAACAATATAATAAAAGCAAGAGTTGTGAGGTTGTAAGGCATGACCTGACTTGAAATTAAATTCTTTAAAAATGACTCATTCAGTCTGATATTGGGGGTACATCTAAACTCATTTTAAGTTTTCAGCCCCATAACCTTATGACCTGACATCCTCATAACCTTATGGCCTGTCATCTTTTTCTCTAAAACTGCCCAGGCTTCATAACAGAACTTGGCAATTAGAATTTTGTTCAAATAGGAACCTTAGAGACATGCAAGCTAGAAGCACCTCACTTCAATTAATACAACTAAACTTTGCCATCTTAAACATCAAACATGTCTGTCCGTATTAAAGCAACTAAACTTTGCCATCTTAAACATCCAACATATTTCCGTATTAAAGCAACTAAACTACTTTGCCATCTTAAACATCAAACATATGTCAGTATTAAAGCAACTAAACTTTGCCATCTTAAACACCAAACATATGTCCATATCAAAGCAACTAAACTTTGCCATCTTAAACATCAAACATATGTCGGTATTAAAGCAACTAAACTTTGCCATCTTAAACATCAAATACATGTCCGTATTAAAGCAACTAAACTTTGCCATCTTAAACATCAAACCTATGTCCGTCCGTATTAAAGCAACTAAACTTTGCCACCTTAAACATCAAACATATGTCCGTCCGTATTAAAGCAACTAAACTTTGCCACCTTAAATATCAAACATATGTCCGTCCGTATATCATAGAAATAGATAGGAAAAAACGTTTTCCAACAATATTGAAAATCAATGATGGCTTTACTAGCACAATATTTTAGCTTGATTTATACTATACTTTCTAAGAGGTGTTGGAAATTATAAGCGGGAGATGTAGTTTGTTACCTTGGACATTGTTATTCTGTTTTCCCATTTTAGGGTTTGAGAAAATAAATTTAATTAAACAATATGTTACAATGCTATAATATTGTTTGTAGTATGACCCAAAAATACAACAAGCATTGAATGAATAGATGTTTGGACTTTTTAATGTCATCCTCCAACCATGCCTCTATATTCTGCAGTTTTTAATTTATTTTTTAATTTTAATTTTTAAAATTATTCTTTTTTTCAGGGGAGGGGGTTATGCACATTTTCTTTTTTAATTTTGTCCATTAATAGTCTGTACGGGTACAGCAAAATTGAATATTTTAATTTAAAACTATTATTAAACTTATGCTGATGAATATTTTACTACTTACACAAGTTATCTGTGCCTCTTTTAAGCTATTTAAAAACTTTATTGCAGTCCAAATATCTATAATTCTAGATTTTCACGTAAGACTTGAACTTAATTAGTTGAAGAATGAGGTTTGAGCTTGAGAATGTTAACAAAAATTGATCACAAAAAGTAAAATTGTCCACCAACCTCACTCAGCCGCCTTTGTTTGTTCCGCAAGCGAACTGTAACAGGCGAGACCACATCGTAACGCTCATCTGCTGCCCGTCTAACATCCTCGTTTTCAGCACTGTAGGGCACAACACGGGGATTCTCATGGACAACACCTGCGTACAAAGATAGATTGTGTTCATATGAATTTAAAATAATTCTAAAGCCATTTTCTTGTCACATTAATGTCAATTCATGACAACACACCTGTATTTAATTATTTACATTTTGAAATTTTTGTCATTGTATTGTCTTGAATGGTAAGCTATAAAATTAATTTTTAAACATTGTTGGTTCCAAGCCATACTTAATTTCCAATCTGTTAGTATTTAAGAAACTGTTTAGATATCCAAATTTTATTAAAGAACAACAACATGAAAAATCAAGCAGAATAGGCACAATATTTTTTTAAAAATTATTATGTTTAAATTTTTCTTCATTTAATATCCGAGTAGTTCTTGCTTTCAAACACTTGTATTCAAGAGTGACTTCCCCTTTCTTTTTGCCTCAGATCACAGCATGTTCACACCATTTATCAAATCTTTTAATTAAAATAAGAACAACAATTTTTCAAATCACAACTCAGTATTTCAGAAATGTCCTTCGTTGACTTGGATGATGAATTCAGAAATATTTTTAAAGTAATTTGAAATATTCATCATTTAATTGATAATGTAGTACCACCTTTTCCTTTTTCTAAATTAATGAAAGAAATAACATTTTGTCAGTTAATTAACTACACAGCTGTACAGACTATTATAAGAATTAACTATGTAATGCATTCATGTCTTTTATATGCTACTACATGCACTTACATCCAAAGTTCAGATTGTCTACAAATCTCTTACTTTGTACCAAATCTCATTTTGGAAATACCAATAGGATAATTATCAGTTTGCTGTTGAACAATTTACTGCACAGTTAGTTAAGATTTGGATGTGAAAAAATACATCTCCATATCTCAAATACCATTGAAAAATGAAATATAAAAAATACATTGTAAATCTTTGCATTAGCACCTATGATCAGAGCTGACTTTTAATTAATTATTTTTTTACATCATTTAAAAAAACGTTTTTCAACACATACTTTGTATTTCCAGGAATTCCTTATTTAGTCAAATTACCTTCAGGATAGCTAGTAATTAATACTCCTGTGAATTTTAATATGCTAATAAGTAGTTAATATTCCTGTGAATTGTAATATGGTAATAAGTAGTTAATATTCCTGTGAATTGTAATAGGATAATAAGTAGTTAATATTCCTGTGAATTGTAATATGCTAATAAGTAGTTAATACTGCTGTGAATTGTAATAGGATAATAAGTAGTTAATATTCCTGTGAATTGTAATAGGACAATAAGTAGTTAATACTGCTGTGAGGGTGAATGGTAATGAGATTAAAACTGTCATTAAAACAAAGAATTGGTGATTTTGAAACAACTTTGGAGATAGCAGGCAAACATCAAGAGTTGATGATGTATAAAACAAAATTTCTTAGTGCCAGAGAAAAGTTAATACCCAAGACACAAGTTAAATGCTTGTAGATGTTAGACAAAGACTTGCAAAATAAAGTCTAAGCACATTAGACTATATACAGGTAACATTCATCATATCTTTAAAGTAAGTTTCTATATTTGGGTACAAGACAAATTGTGAATAAAAACTTTAAAAGTAGATTAGTTTAATACATGAGGATAAGCTTGGATTGATGGCCCAGCCCAAGACAAAGCAAGTGCGATATTTACTTCAACAAGGTGTCACCAAAAGATACAGAGTTTGCTGTGCCACATACTTGAACAAGATGTCACCAAAAGATACAGAGTTTGCTGTGCCACATACTTGAACGTCACCTAAAGATACAGAGTTTGCTGTGCCACATACTTGAACGTCACCTAAAGATACAGAGTTTGCTGTGGCACATACTTGAACAAGGTGTCACACAAAGATACAGAGTTTGCTGTGCCAAATACTTGAACGTCACCTAAAGATACAGAGTTTGCTGTGGCACATACTTGAACAAGGTGTCACACAAAGATACAGAGTTTGCTGTGGCACATACTTGAACGTCACCTAAAGATACAGAGTTTGCTGTGGCACATACAGAGTTTGCTGTGGCACATACAGAGTTTGCTGTGGCACATACTTGAACGTCACCTAAAGATACAGAGTTTGCTGTGCCACATACTTGAACAAGGTGTCACACAAAGATACAGAGTTTGCTGTGGCACATACTTGAACGTCACCTAAAGATACAGAGTTTGCTGTGGCACATACTTGAACGTCACCTAAAGATACAGAGTTTGCTGTCCCACATATTTGAACGTCACCTAAAGATACATAGTTTGCTGTGGCACATACTTGAACAAGGTGTCACACAAAGATACAGAGTTTGCTGTGGCACATACTTGAACAAGGTGTCACCTAAAGATACAGAGTTTGCTGTGGCACATACTTGAACAAGGTGTCACACAAAGATACAGAGTTTGCTGTGGCACATACTTGAACAAGGTGTCACACAAAGATACAGAGTTTGCTGTGCCACATACTTGAACGTCACCTAAAGATACAGAGTTTGCTGTGGCACATACAGAGTTTGCTGGGCCACATACAGAGTTTGCTGGGCCACATACAGAGTTTGCTGGGCCACATACAGAGTTTGCTGGGCCACATACAGAGTTTGCTGTGCCACATACAGAGTTTGCTGTGGCACATACAGAGTTTGCTGGGCCACATACAGAGTTTGCTGGGCCACATACAGAGTTTGCTGGGACACATACAGAGTTTGCTGTGCCCCATACAGAGTTTGCTGGGCCACATACAGAGTTTGCTGGGCCACATATTTTAAGATCCTAATGATTTGGCCTCCACACAATAAATTCCAAGGCTCAAATGCCGATAGATTTTAACAAATTATTTGTGTTTTTTTATTGTTGTGTTACCGAATTGTTGTCCATTCTTGCTTTTAGATAGTCATGATTTTAATTCCACAAAGGCCACGGGGCATCATTTTATATCTACCTTTGACAGGTGTTATAGCTCAGACAGGGTGTAGTTATATCATTGGCAGGCACTTCAGTCAGTTCAAAATTTATAACTATTTGAGCTCCCTCAACGACCAGGCATTTACATCACCACAGATCACCGCTCTATGATCAGCTGTGTCCCAAGTCAACAGCTCTATAATCAGCTGTCCCAAGTCAACAGCTCTATAATCAGCTGTCAACAGATCATGTGCCATCAATTACACCTCTTCAAAACATGGGAAAGGGGGTGGGTATCTACGTAACATTAGAATCAACATATCTCCAATTTATGCACTCATGAATGATTCCAATCAAATAACATTAAGCCAGAGAGAATGTGAGCTGGGACTGTAGCAGATTGTTAGTATGACGTCACCATGCCTCCAGTCAGTGAAATCATGCAAGCAATGACATGCCTATGTTGACAAGCCACCTACTATATCTCCTGTGGTAGCTCTTGCAGCTGCATCCTAGCCAGGAAACACTAGAATAGCCTAGGTCAAGTAGCTTGGAGAAATAACTAGTCATGTCTTTTCTCATAGCTCTACAACAATATCGGCCAAATAGCTAGTCATGCCTTTCTCATAGCTCTACAGCAAAATTAGCCAAATGATATTTCAGGTAATAATCCATTTTCAGTAAACGAAGTCGTTGAAGTCTGTACAATCTTGCACCAATTTAGAAACAAATAAACAATAAACAACCCAAATCTCATATGAGCCACACGTCTTGCATCTTGTAATTTCTGATCATTAAAGATCTTCTAAAACATATTTATTACATAAAAAAGAAAAGTTAATGACTTCTAGAAGATAGAAATGTAGAAAAGTAACTGAATAAACTTGAATCAAACTGAATGGTCCATCAACACATGTTACAACAATCTGTACACGGTCTTAGATCAATACAACTCTACATTTGTAAACATTCAGATTATTGGATCAGGGGCTGGGATTTGTGTCTCAATCATCATTTCTGGATGAGTTACTACAACTACAGTCACACCATATCGACATGTGTCTCAATCATCATTTCTGGATGAGTTACTACAACTACAGTCACACCATATTATCAGGGGCTGGGATTTGTGTCTCAATCATCATTTCTGGATGAGTTACAACTACAGTCACACCATATTATCAGGGGCTGGGATTTGTGTCTCAATCATCATTTCTGGATGAGTTACTACAACTACAGTCACACCATATTATCAGGGGCTGGGATTTGTGTCTCAATCATCATTTATGGATGAGTTACTACAACTACAGTCACACCATATCGACATGTGTCTCAATCATCATTTCTGGATGAGTTACTACAACTACAGTCACACCATATTATCAGGGGCTGGGATTTGTGTCTCAATCATCATTTTTGGATGAGTTACTACAACTACAGTCACACCATATTATCAGGGGCTGGGATTTGTGTCTCAATCATCATTTCTGGATGAGTTATTACAACTACAGTCACACCATATTATCAGGGGCTGGGATTTGTGTCTCAATCATCATTTCTGGATGAGTTACTACAACTACAGTCACACCATATTGACATGTGTCTCAATCATCATTTCTGGATGAGTTACTACAACTACAGTCACACCATATTGACATGTGTCTGGAGTCAAACTGCTGGAAGTGTGCCAAGGTCAAAATAAGTTGATAAAACGTGACATGTAATCCATGTCAGTCACCGTGTCATTTAAATCCATCTCGGAGTGACCCTGGGGTTGTGATCCATGCCAGAATCACACTGTGCTGCTTGTAATCCATATGACAGTCACAGACTTGATGCTGATGGCGTGACAAGCTGGTGAATTCCTCACAGATGCCTGTCTGCCTAAGTCTGTCTGCCTGAGTCTGTCTGCCTAAGCCTGTCTGCCTGACCCTGTCTACCTGAGTCTGTCTACCTGAGTCTGTCTGCCTAAGCCTGTCTACCTGACCCTGTCTACCTGACCCTGTCTACCTGAGTCTGTCTACCTGACCCTGTCTACCTGACCCTGTCTACCTGAGTCTGTCTGCCTAAGCCTGTCTACCTGACCCTGTCTACCTGACCCTGTCTACCTGAGTCTGTCTACCTGACCCTGTCTACCTGACCCTGTCTACCTGAGTCTGTCTACCTGACCCTGTCTACCTGACCCTGTCTACCTAAGTCTGTCTGCCTAAGCCTGTCTACCTGAGCCTGTCTACCTGAGTCTGTCTGCCTAAGCCTGTCTGCCTAAGCCTGTCTACCTGAGCCTGTCTGCCTGAGCCTGTCTGCCTAAGCCAGTCTGCCTGAGCCTGTCCCATAACGAAAGCCTGCGATGGGGAGCCTGGGCTTATCCACACCTTCAGCAAGGTGAAGGACGTCCGGTGGTCTACATCAAGCTTGACCACACGTTGCGAGAGTCAACTGTATGTCCGGTGGTGTGAACCGTTGCTGGGTTTGCAGGGACCAGGTGGTGTCCCCAATCAATAGACTCCTGCTTCACTAGAGACCAATACCAGAGGAATGAAGCACAATGCCTTAGCCGCGAGTCAAGTTGGCACGTATCGATTAGATGACGTTGGAGACTAAAAAAATATGACATTTATAACAGAGTCGAATTTGACATTTGTGAATGCTTACGGTTTAGCTAACGAAAGTTTTACACTAAATTTATAGTTCACAGAGCTAGACTTGAGTTTTAAAAAATAGAGGATCAACAAACCCCTGAACACCACAATAGGCGAAGTTTTAGCACAGCAGAGTAAAACCAAGTCCTACTACAAGCGAAGTCTTAGCACAGCAGAGTATGAACAAGTCCTACTACAGGCGAAGTCTTAGCACAGCAGAGTATGAACAAGACCAGCAATTACAATATTTGTACACCACGATCTCTAAAGAACCACTCCGTGAGTATGAAACAAACACGACTTCACGATGACTCTAAACTTAAGTTGAACTCTTTCTTTAAAAAGCCGCCATTAAAGCAGCGCGTAGAAAACCTGCACCAGGCACAGTGTAATGTGTGCAGCCAGGTTTTTTAAAGGAAGTACGTGTGTAAGTCGGGTGAGCAGAATGCAGGGGAAAAAAACACAGGATAGAAAGTGGAGGAAGGGGGGGGGGCTGGAAACATAAGCACGACCTAGGGTCATGTTAGACTGATGTTTAGAGGTGACGGTGTTGAGATGGATTAGTGGAGTGGATTACAGCTGACGGATCACGGAGTCTGACGTTTACTAAGGACTGTGTAGAGATGGATTAGTGGGGTGGATTAAACCTGAGGGATCACGGAGACTGCTGTTTAGAAGGGGCGGAGTAGAGATGGATTAGTGGGGTGGATTACACCTGAGGGATCACGGAGACTGCTGTTTAGAAGGGACGGAGTAGAGATGGATTAGTGGGGTGGATTACACCTGAGGGATCACGGAGACTGAAGTTTAGAAGGGACTGTGTAGAAAAGGATTAGTGGAGTGGATTACAATTGAGGGATCACGGAGACTGCTGTTTAGAAGGGACTGTGTAGAAAAGGATTAACGGAGTGGATTACAAGTTAATTAAGGTTCACGGAGACTGATGTCGACAGTTGTCGGGTCCCTTCAGCCACACAACCAGCTGGGATGCTCAAGCAAGGGAGATAGAAAACCAGACTTGTGTACGGCCGTGTGTGTGTGTGAGAGAGAGAGAGAGAGAGAGAGGGGGGGGGGGAGAAAACCGCAGAAGATTGAAATAACAGCGCTGCTTCACTGTCCTCATTTACCCCCTCTCTCAGCTTGGGGTGGGCTGTGGGCGGTGGATCAGTTTCTTTGTTGGATGTGAGAAGGAGAGAGAAAAAGAAGAGCCCAAGATTTACCTAACACGTGAATCTCTCGTCAGCAGGGAATAACAACAGGCCGCTGCTGCCTTGGCAATGTTATGACGTGATTGGGGGGAGGGGAGGGGTGTTATCAGGGAATTTCAAAATTGGAAGAAAAAAAGGTGTGTGCTCTCTATATACCATTTGTACTTTTTT
>MUZC01000156.1:137849-148987 GCA_002072015.1 Radix auricularia
TTTTTTTTTTTTTGGGGGGGGGGGTATTTGTTGTTTATTGCCGTGTGTTGGTAACAGCCTATAGTCTATGTATAGTCCGTCTATAGTGACCGTGTGTTGGTAACAGCCTATAATCTATGTATAGCCCGTCTATAGTGACCGTGTGTTGGTAACAGCCTATAGTCTATGTATAGTCCGTCTATAGTGACCGTGTGTTGGTAACAGCCTATAGTCTATGTATAGTCCGCCTATAGTGACCGTGTGTTGGTAACAGCCTATAGTCTATGTATAGCCCGCCTATAGTGACCGTGTGTTGGTAACAGCCTATAGTCTATGTATAGTCCGTCTATAGTGACCGTGTGTTGGTAACAGCCTATAGTCTATGTATAGCCCGTCTATAGTGACCGTGTGTTGGTAACAGCCTATAGTCTATGTATAGTCCGTCTATAGTGACCGTGTGTTGGTAACAGCCTATAGTCTATGTATAGTCCGTCTATAGTGACCATGTGTTGGTAACAACTCACATTAATCACACGCCAGCCAGAGAGCACCACACAAACGTCTACAATGTAGGCCAATGCCAATGCTGGTCTAAATGGTAACAGAATTGGGCGAGCCGATGCGAAATAATCCAACAACAGTTGTCGACCCTTGATAAAGGCCCACAACTCAAACAAGCCATTTTCTTTTATTGCCAACAATAATTCACCCCAGGGGAGAAGCAGGGGCAGACCGCCTGGGAGGCGGGGGGGGCACAACATACGAAAGTGATTGACTGAATATCCTTATAGAATCATTGGCTACGCCCTAGCATCAATAAATTAAACTTTAAAAATACAAGATTCATCCCCACCCCTTCACAGTCGCACCCAGAGTCAAGCAAATAAAATAAGAATCGGTCATCGCTGAAAATAACTAGGAGCAAAATACACGTTTAAAAGTCCTTTAAAAATGTTTTTTTTATATTCATTTAGTAACTCTAAACATTAAAGATAAATAATGCGCGCCTGTGTGTACTCGCTATGCAGGGTAACTCTTGATTATTATTATTTGATATAAAATTTAGAGTTAAAGTAATAAACATGTTTGTGTCGAGATTAAATGAGCGTGATGTGTGTCTCGTCGTAAAATATATTATGACATGACCTCCTTATTTGAGCTCATAATATTTGTGAAAAGGAAGTGATGCAAATAAGAAGAAATTTATGCACTGGTGCTAATTGACGGCAATACTATTTTTATGTAGAGGGGCACCTTTGTGATCTTATATATATATAATAGGGCTGTGGAAATTAACGGTTAATTTCTTGATTAATCGGTTTAAAAAAATCATAGATTAATATTTTTTTAATGTTTCTATTTATTAATCAATAATTAATTATCAACAACAGTTGGGGTTTTTTTTACGTACAAACTTCTTAATTAAAAAAAAAAAAAAGATTTTTAAAGTGTAAACAAAAATAAGCTGTTTTGTAAGGAAAATGATATTTTAACAAATTAAACTTTTTTTTTTTACTTAATTAACAATAAAATTTAAATTCATTGACATTATATGGAACTACTTATATTTACAGTCGAACCCACTTATCTCGACCTCGGTTTTCTCGCCAACCCTATTATCTCGATGCTTTTCGGGCAACCCCTAGGTCGTCGACATACCGGGTTCGACTGTAAATATATCTCCTAAAAATATTATTATTTTTTCATTAAATACTTAAGATGGGCACAAAATGTGAAGGAAACAACATAGTGGAGAAAAAAAAGTGATTATGAGGTCTTAGGAAAAAAATCATAACTTTTGAACCACTTGGGATAAAAGATGATCTTTACGTTTTTGTTAATCATCAAACATTTTCTATACAGCTGTATTACTTTTATATTTTTTAAGTTAATTTGTAATTTATACACATTTCTTGATAATTTGTATATGTTTAGAAACTGTCAACACTAAGTATTCATTCCATGATATTTCCTATAATTATTTATGCATTTATTCGAAGTGCAATCCAAGCACACATCAATGTAGTTTAAGAGTTCAGTAGATTCCGGGGAATATAAATCACATATTAATTAACAAAAACCAACAGTAGTACCGTACCCAATAATCTTCTGTGTAGAAGGAGCGTCTGTAACAGACAAGATAGTATAACAGTTAAATAGCTATGCCTTGTGGTGACAGTGTCAAGATACTCTCAACATAAGTTGATGTTGTTGTTTTTTTTTAAAGTACTTTGTTAAACTTAGCAACTAATTATTGTCCATAATACATTTAAAGAATGATCTGATCATTCAAATATAACATTTTAAAACAACAAAATTGTAACCGCTTGCCTCCCTTTACATTGCTTGTATACAAGTCTGCCTTCAAAGTTATAAAACGTCTATTATTGCCCTTGTTTCGGTTCACATTTTACTTGTACCGCTCGAATCTTGGCACATGTCCCCCCCACCACCTGCAGTGGACTGACAGTCAGCATGACGTCATGACTAGAAATCCACTTGTCACAAGACAAGTTTGTATTGTGTCCACTGACAGTCAGCATGACGTCATGACTAGAAATCCACTTGTCACGAGACAAGTTTGTATTGTGTCCACTGACAGTCAGCATGACGTCATGACTAGAAATCCACTGGTCACAAGACAAGTTTGTATTGTGTCCACTGAAATTGGCCCAAGACGTCTTAGTGCTAGGCTCGGTGAAGAGGTGGCGAGTACCGCGCTGCGGTCGATAAGTTAGCCAGGCAACAGCTGTCAGAGACTGACAGAATCACACAACAGCAGGTGGCTGTCAAACCCAGTCCCACTGTCACAACTGACAGAATCACACAACATCAGGCGGCTGTCAAACCCAGTCCCACTGTCACAACTGACAGAATCACACAACATCAGGCGGCTGTCTAACCCATTCCCACTGTCACAACGACTGACAGAATCACACAACAGCCAGCTGTCAAACCCAGTCTCAAAAAGTATGTAGCTATTACAGCAGATTATAGAACTGTAATGGAATAAACTTCCACTGCAATAAAACTATAAATTATTTCGATAGCATTTACACCACAACTCTTGTATAGTGATGATATTTTAATTTCGGAATCTGAGCAATTTGTTATGTTTACAGATTAAAACAAACGTGCGCAGTAAAACCATTTGTTGATAAAATATCAACGTGCTTAAAGCTAAATCGGAACATTCCTCCTAACTCCATTCGTTTCACCCTACATTCGTCCCCCCCTAAGTGCAAGCCATCGATTAACGTCATGACCATTGGCATTCATTTGTAAAACACTGACTAAAAACATGACAACAACACGGGTTCTTATATTTTACCAGCAGTCAACGATGTTACGCCTCATCAATCATCCTCTGATCCTACACCACCCCACCCCCCACCCCAATACTTCTCACAGCTTTGTCACGGAGTAGGATGACCCTGACCGCTGGGCACTTGAACGTTGTCGGGAGGTTTGAACAAAAATTTCTCAGTTTGCCACCAAATTGTCTTCCTGCATTTTTCTACGCTGCATGGTTATGTGAATGAGATTTAGTTCCTTTTTTTTCCTTCCAAATCTGAAGTCTCAGTTTTCAAGAGTTGAATTACGGTGAGGTGAGGTGAGGTGAGGTGATGTGAGGTGAGGTGAGGTGAGGTGCACATGAGCATGGGATCCCTGAATAGGATGACCACGAGTAAGGGGTGTCATTCTACAAACTCTACTCACCTTTCACATTTAACCGATAATTATTTCATCAGTTTTCATTTCTGTTTATCCCTCTTTGCCAAAAAAAAAATTATTACTATTTTTTTAAAAGCCTGTTGACTCTGACTAAACTAGAACTTAATACAGCACCAGGACCTGGTCTCAGCTAAGGCCTATCACCTGTGATTCCTCACAAAAGACTTCCCATTAGTGTTAAAATCCGTAGGATACAGATTAGAGGGGCCATAATTTATCGTTTAAAAAATAAAATAAAATAAATGCAGCGACAGTAAAATTGTCAATGTAAGTTACCTGCACTGAATAACTAAGTAAGCCTCACTGAATGAATAAGTCAAAAATTGTCAATGTAAGTACGCTGCACTGAATTACTGAGATCCACAGTTCGAATGTACAGCTTTTCCATTGTTTCAAGTCACAATTTCATTCATATAGAAGCTAAATGACACTTACCATCATCTACGGGGAGAAACGCGGCTTTAAAAAGTAGGGGAACTTCTTGGAAAGAAGAATATTTTCAACCTTTATAATAACTTTTACATTGTAACTCAAATATTTTTTAAAAAACAAACACGGAAAAGTTCATCGCCTTCTCCAAGGTCATCGTTTCAGGGGCGACCCACAGGTATCCATCCCTTAGCCTCCCCACTTAGGGTCATCTCCAAGGGCCAGCCAGGGCCCCCCCCCCCAAAAAAAAAAATAACTCAGCTTACTTCATAACCCAAGACTTCGCGTGTCAAACTACCTGTTTCGTATGTATCGGATTAACTGTCATTTTTCCCCTTTACAGAAACAACAATGTCACACAAAGATACATCATTATCATCCTCCTTTTTTAAAAAAAAAGTAAAACAACTCTTAATAGCAGATTATTGAAAACTTTGGCCTCCAAGAATTTAGTAACAGCTAGGAAACTAGAATCAGCAGCCTGCACCTTATAAGAAATTGCGTGTGTTTTTAAAAATAGTTTTATGTATAATAAAAACTGTATTTAGCTTTACAAACCTACTCGTAACCACTCAACCTTGGCTATAAATTAGCAGTAGCAAATAACCAACCTCTCAAATAACGCCAACTTCGTCAACGTTTATTTTTATTAATTGAAAAAAAACTTCAGTGATACAACTATAAAATCAATGAACATTATGTTGATAATCTATATATATAATTCTCATCATGGTTCAACCATGCCTGACAACAAAACAAGCTGCCTAACTCCACCGACCAATCAGCTGGCAAGAAAAGGTAGTGCACTGGATTTGGGGGGGGGGGTCATCGAGACCAACAATGCGTTGAATTGAGGTCAATTACTTTGTTCTTTCAAAACAGCAGAATTAGCATGTATTTCGTAGTGTAGTGGTTATTACATTCGCCTAACAGACGGAAGGTCGTAGGTTCAAGTCCCAGCGAAGACATTTTTTTTTTAAATTTAATGTTTGTGTTTGTGCCCGTTCATTTCCCACTTTCTTTTCGAGCATGACTTCGCAACACAGCTGTAAGCTTTGTTTCTCGACATTGGCATAATAACTTCGTGCTCTCCGCATGTGCTCAGTGACAGAAATGTAGTCACACACTCTCCTCAACAAGTACTTTCATAAAATGTCACCCGTCCCTAAATCAATAGCGACGTAAGCTACGACGCGGGTCGGCTAGTATTTTTTAATTACAATAATTTTATATCGGTACGTCCCGAGTTAAGAGAAACTCTTTTTTTTCCTTCATTTTTATCCAAAATTAGAGCCTAGTCCCAGATGATGCGCTTATGTAAGCAGATAATCTGGAAAAGGGGTGGGGTAAGGATAAAGATTGTTTATGCATGTAATTTAGTGAATGGTCCATTCTATTATGTACTTTTCAAACCAGATTAAAAATAAAGCTACAGTGATCGCTTTCATAGTGTTCGAAAAGACTAGTCGGATTCTTTCTTTGGATTTGGCGCTCAACAGATTGGCAAATAGCGTATGCCTTATTTCTTCAATAGGAGACAACCCGAATGAAACGGGCAGTGAAAGAAATTTCCAGGAAATCAATATGAGGTGAATAAGAAAGGAGTTTCTTTAACAACGGTTCTCAAGTGGTAAGGGTACCACCGGTGATAATTCATAAGGTCCTCAAACCACGACGCACTACCCCTCTCACTGCCACAGTGTTACGCATATTTTTTTCCCACACTGGCAACATTTTTGTCATAATCACATACTCAGCGATCCGAACGATTGTTGTGCATTGTTTTAACAAGCCGGGATCCGCTCCTTTAATCATATAGAACGAGCAGATTTGGCATAAACACACAAACAAGAAAGTACAGAAGAAAAAGGGGGGCCAAGCCTTGGCTAACAAGCCGGCTGATTTGTACCATGTTGAATTTGATCGAATCAGTTTGGGGGTTTGAACTCCTGTACAAATAACTCAGTCGCACGGAGTGACTCGCCTCTGGCTCGGGCTAGGCCTGGACTCAAATAACATCTCCAGGCTACCGGTAACATGGAGCGCAGTATGGTCGCTGGGAGGGGAGGGGGGAAGGGAGGAGGCGTTATGACGTGAAAAGCGTTAGTTTTTTGGTGTATTTTTTTAATAGACAGGTAAATAAGAAGGCAAAACTTAAGTTTCTTTACCCAAATATCCCAGCAGTAGCACAAGCCCTACACCGCGCGTTTAACGCAGAGCCTGACTCAAGATATCCGCCAACGAATGGGAAGTTTCGGAATAAACGAGATAAGAATTTGAGGGTTAACCAAAAGGGGGTGGGTGGGTGGGTGAGAAGAAATAACTCCTGGAGTTGCCCGAATGACGCCTCCTTTCGTTCAAGAGTTTGGGCTATTTATTAATTTGTAGCCACTGTGTTGAGAAAGGCGATGAGGTTATCCATGATCCATGGATTAGAAATGAATGCTTGGCCATATCCGGCCGAACTTTTATAAACTGCTACAAGAAACTCCGAGTGACAACCACTAATTCTTTCACCACGCAAAAATCAATACCACTAGGTAAAACAGGGACCTCGCTGGCTCAGTTACAATCATGCATGTATCATTTAAAATACTAACACCGACTAGATAGTAGGATTCGGTCCACTGGTCTTTCCCGTATTTCAGGTTCACCTTTGCTATCAATAAATCTATGTTCTCGTTAGCTCATGCATTGGTCGGGTATTCACAAACTATTCAATAAGGATTGCAACGAAGAGTGACAGTTATAATGCTATCCTATCACGAACAATCAATTTAAGTGCATGCAACATATATAAAAGTACATGGCAATATCAAATATCTTTTGGTAAAGCTTTTTTTTGTTTTTACACAGGGCAGTCAACAACACAGTGTGCAAACGAATGTGTCACACTGAGTAAAGACTGGCGTGAATTCATTAGAGTCATTACTTTCAGTCGTGTGTGAAAGCTGATAGGGTGGTGAGGTGAGCTATCGCCCCGGGCGCCACATCACCAGTTGCATTTCATTTTTTTTTTTACATAATGAATTTGAACTTAAGTTGGGTTCTCTTGAGAATTAACAATAAAAACTGTGCAATTAAACGTTTAATTTATATTTTTCGGTTCTATGGGGGTGTCATTTTTTAGGCGCCACTGCAGACGCTACTTTTACTGGTCACGCTCCTACTTACAGCCGTAGCTAAGAATCAACACATTCTTTAAAATCCGCTGTGCGGAGTCGAGCACTTTTAAAGTACTCGTGGTTATAAAAACGGATCCGTTTATCTCTCTCTCTCCCTAACTCAGTGGTTCTTAACCTTTTTGGAAGTACCGAACCCCACCAGTTTCATATGCACATTCACCGAACCCTTCATTATTAGTAGTAATATAGATGCCTTGAGTCGGGTGCTGTCTTGACCTCCCTCCGCCGAACCCCGGCGACTGACTCACCGAACCCCTAGGGTTCGATCGAACCCACGTTAAGAACCACTGCCCTAACTAAAACCTTAAGTCTTTTAAAGAGAAACTTCCCTTTGGCCAACACGACCCGAGTATGACCTCGTCAACACAAGTCGGGATTGTAACGTTATTCCCCAACCCTTCTAAGCCGGTCTAAAACTTTGAATTCGAATGACAGCAGTGGGCAGCTGGTACAAAAAGGCTCAAACTTCTTGCCTCTGTTTAATTTAGACGCACACCTTCTTAACACTTCGCGGCTTCACATAGCACGACCAATATCAGGGCCAAGAGAAATCAAACGGTAGTACTCTACTATTGGCAGGGGAGCTCATCAGAGTGGCAGCCACTTTGGCTAGGGGGAAGAAAGATGGAGTAAATTGTTGAGCAGACGGCGAATGAAAAGGAAATCAGAAACGTGATGATACTCGGGCAGACGACCGAGATGAAAAGTCTGGGACTTCTTTTATCGAAGGTCAATTCAGCCACAAATGACAAAGGTACGAGAATTCCTTTCAAACAGAAGGGAAATGCCCAGCAAACAGAAGGGAAATGCCCAGCAAACAGAACTTAACTTCTAACAGACTGGTTTCTGGGGGGGAGGGGGAAGGGGGTAGAAGCCCAGAGAACAGAACCTAACTTTTAACAATGCCCTGAAAACAGAACCTAACTTTTAACAATTCCCAGCAAAGAGAACCCAACTTAAAGCAATGCCCAGCAAAGAGAACCCAACTTATAGCAATGCCCATCAAAGAGAACCCAACTTATAGCAATACCCAGCAAAGAGAACCCACTTATAGCAATGCCCAGCAAAGAGAACCCACTTATAGCAATGCCCAGCAAAGAGAACCCAACTTATAGCAATGCCCAGCAAAGAGAACCCAACTTATAGCAATGCCCACCAAAGAGAACCCAACTTATAGCAATGCCCAGCAAAGAGAACCCACTTATAGCAATGCCCAGCAAAGAGAACCCAACTTATAGCAATGCCCATCAAAGATAACCCAACTTATAGCAATGCCCATCAAAGAGAACCCAACTTATAGCAATGCCCATCAAAGAGAACCCAACTTATAGCAATGCCCAGCAAAGAGAACCCACTTATAGCAATGCCCATCAAAGAGAACCCACTTATAGCAATGCCCATCAAAGAGAACCCAACTTACGTTCAATTTAGGTCACATGATTTCTTAAAGATAGCTGAGTTCAAACTTAGTAAGGTTGTGGTTGCGCGCACATAGAGGCCAGCTGAGAAATTCTTTCATCATTTTTATTTTTAAAATACCGTTTGTTTAAAGTAGATTGTAAATTCAAATGAAACTTTTAAAATTAAAGCCCATGACAAGTCAAAATATTAATAAATTAGGGCTGCGGAAATTAAAGATTAATTAATCATTAATCGTTACAAAGTTTAATTGATTTAAATTAATTTGATATGTTAAAATTCGAATAAAATTTATAAAATATATTCTATTTTTTATCTCCAATTTATTAATAATTTATATTTTTTGTTACTTTCAGTCTTTTCCCTGGTATTATTATTTATTTAGACGTGCACATGTAAACAAAAATCATGTTAAGCCTGGTCCCTTTTGGAACTCAGGACGTGTTAGCGCATTTTCGTATTATGTATCAGTACTTATGTTAGATATCAGCATTATGTAGTTATCAGTAATTGTGTTTAGATTTTAGACATATTTTTATGAATTTTCTTGTGTAATGAATATACCTGACATTTTTTTTATTTAAAAGTCATTTCTTTACATTTAAAAAAAATTTATTTTCTCTTTAATCTAACTACAAGTCACCACAAATGATGACGTAAAACTCTCTAAACTTTTACACATATTCTAATGACGTCAAAAAAAAAAAAAAAAAAAAAACTAATTCTTTTGCACGCCTTCGCACCACTCTTGAATGCTTGAAAAATGATGTATTCGACTTCCGGCAATGGCGGCCGTTCCCTGCGCCAGTGTTACCTCTCGATTCGCAAAGTTTTTTGGTAGTTTTAACGGGTTTTTTTTAACGGATCGAGTAACTGAGTGTTGATGCACAAATGGCAGGTCAGGACATACAAAAAACATATATACATCATGGGTCTAGGACTTATGGATGCTGTGATCAAAGGTGATGACAGACGGACAAAACGGGTGCAATAGCGCATTCGACTTCTCGAAAATGCGCTAAAAAGGATTTTACGTACTTATTTCTTGCATATCAGAACGAATTGCTGTGTTACGTCATAAAATTTGGGAGCCATGGAATTATCGCGGTTAAACCGATTTCGCTAAATAATGATTCTTGACTAAACGGGATCTATACATGCGTTATAAAAAAATATAATTAATCGGAATCAATAGATTAATCGTTGAAATTTTATTCCCCGATTAATTTAAAAAATAATCAGTACCAGCCCTAAAATGAATACATAAATAAAATAAAATACATCAATACAGCTATATATTGTGAGCTAAAGAAGATTCCTGTACTACGGGCAGACTAGTAGCGTGAGTTGAATAAAGGCTTGGATTCAAATTTAAAAGCTACCTGGTGAGCTCTTCAATTATTTGATTTAAAAAATGCTTTTTTTTAGAGAAAATGATATGGAAAAACTACGGCCCTGCTTGTTTTTTGACATCGGATTATAAAACAATAAAAGTGTTTGGTTTTGTTTGCCAGAGTTGGACATTAATGTGCCAGAACCACAGACCGCGGCAATGTAAGCTCTTAAAAATGACATCTTGCTTACTCCAAGAATTCGCTATGAATTATTTTAATAGACCATAAAGGGAAGGGATTCTCAAACTTCGGGTAAAAGTTTTTTGTTGTTTTTTAATGTTGATGTGACATCATGTGTACTTCAATGGGGGAGGGGGAGCGCGCAATCAGGAAGTGTCTTTAAGCTAAATATTTCTATGTGAACATCGTGTGCGGTTAACGTATAGCAGAGCTCCGAAGTGAGATTCAATAACATTGAACAAATGGGAATGCCTCAACAGTGTTAGGGGGGGGGGGGACAGAGTTTAACTAAAAATTATAGCATTGTCTCTGGCATCATACGTCGAGGACAAACAAGAAACTGAGATTTGTGAAATTTTAATAGTCTATCCAATAACCATTTAAATAATTTCAATCTCATTTCAAAAAACATTGTATTTTACTTGCTTCATCCGTAAGGGCCAACACAAGAATCTGTTTTGGGAACCCCTGGAGCTTCTAGATATCTGTTGACCCTGACCCTGCTCCATCCATTCCCTCCACAAAAATTAAGTTTTTAAAAAAATATTTATATATTATTTTTCGCCTAAAATATATTTTAAAAACTAAGGGGGGGGGGGGAAGGGCACGAGAAGAGGAAGTCTTATCTCTTGGATTGACTGTGCGATAGGTCAACCTCCAGCCTGCAGATGTGAGCCAGATGGTGAACGTGGGGTGGTGCTTGCAGGGGGGCCAGCAGGGGTGATGTGCAGTAGAGGACAGTGCTACTCTTAGATACGTGGGGTGGTGCTTCTATAGTAGAGGACAGTGCTACTCTTAGATACGTGGGGTGGTGCTT
>MUZC01000156.1:161133-171510 GCA_002072015.1 Radix auricularia
AACGCAAGTGGGCTGTGACGTCACCAGCACACATCGCAAGGCTGATACTTTTTCGTGGCCTTGATGGCTATAAAATAACTAAGAATTTCAAAAGCCGGCGATTGCCATAGTACCAGAAGCAACACAGCGCTGAGAGCAAAACGCAAGTGGGCTGTGACGTCACCAGCAGACCCTGGTGAGGGCAGTGAGGCAGAAATTTGGTCCCTTCCTTTGGTTATAAAAAAATCATAGCTAACATTTTCAAAAGCTGGCGATTGGTCATGGGGATCGAGATAACCAATGTTAAGTGGCAAATTTGACCCTTTTTTGTGCTCGTGTTATGAGGTTTCGGCGACTTAAAAAAATTGAATTAAACGTCGAGAAAATGCTAAGACAAAGAGAGAATTTGGCAGTTCCAATAAAAAACGTCGACATAATAGGGTGGTCGAGCTAACCGAGCTCGAGGTAAGTGGGTTCGACTGTAAATACTTTAATTAATAGTTTTAAATACTAAATAGAAAGTAGTAAAGTACACCCCCTTAGCCCCTACACTTAAATCTGGAGATATCAGGATCCGGGATATTTTAGGGCCAACTATCCGGATCCGACTATCCCCTAACAGTAATAATAGTTAATTGTTTTCAGTGTGTCACAATTCTCACTAAAAACTAATACATTAATATAATATAAATTACTGGAAATTGCTCATAAATAAAACATCCTTTATTTGGTTTTCTACAAAAGGTGCCTTATATGAGTTTTTAATTGCCAATATTTTTTATTCCTAATTTTTTAAGCCCCCATTCAAAGTGTTGTCTAGCCTAAATTATTCTGTCTTTAAAACTTAGACATATCTTGCTCAACTAATTTATTTACTATATAATACTTAAGGATTTAGCAAAGTTCACAGATTTTATTATATTCTAAAATTACAGAACTTAATTAATTCAGAACACAATTAATGGGTCTAAAAGATGAACTATCAAAAGGCTTAGACACTAATGATCAGATAAATACAATATTACTCGACTTCTCAAAGGCATATGATAAAGTTCACCACCTTAGTTTACTTAAAAAAACATAAATACTTTGGAATCTCAGGTCCCTTACATCACTGGATCCAAGATTTCCTATTGGGTAGGGAGCAAACTGTAATAATTAATGGATCTAAGTCTGTACCATTAAAGGTTAACTCAGGTGTTCCACAAGGAACTGTGCTATGTCCCTTACTCTTTTTAATTTATATAAATGATTTACCCAACAACATCTCAACAGGAACAAAAGTTAGATTATTTGCTGGTGATTGTATAATCTATAGAACAATTAAATCAGAACAAGATAGCAAAATTTTTTCAAAAAGACATAGATGAATTAATAAAATGGAAAACTTAATGGATTATGTCTTTCCACCCAGAATAGTGTCAATTGCTAAGAGTAGCAAAGAAAAAGAAACAAATAAATTCAAAATATTTCATTCATGGAAAAGAACTAACCCAAACTAAAGATGCAAAATACTTAGGAGTAATAATAAATGAGAAACTATCATGGAATACCCATGGCAATGAAAATATTTAAAAATCAAACAAAACCTTAGGTTTTATAAAAAAGAAACTTTTACAAATGTAATAAAGACATAAAACTAAAATGCTACCTCACCCTGGTGAGACCTATACTAGAATATGCATCTTCTGTATGGGACCCATCAACCAAAGAAAACATCAATAAACTAGAACAAATTTAAAAAAGAGCTGCAAGATTCATTACTGGAGAATATTCAAAACTGACAAGAGTAACAACATTAGTTAAATCATTAAACCTTGAAATACTACATGATAGACGAACCAAGAGTAAATTAGTAATTATACATAAAGCAATTTATTCTAATTTAGAAATTCAAAACAGAGAAAACTTAATACAACCCTCAGATAGACATGAGGATAAAAACACCTTTCTTATTCCATATGCAAGAACCAACACATACAAGGTTTCATTCTACCCGTCCGGAGTTCAGGCGTGCAATGGGTTTCCTGAGGAAACCAGGAAAGCCAACACTTTAATATCATTTAAAGCTCTAATTAGAGTGCAGAACTAGACACAACCATAGATAATCATAGGATGCAATAATCTTCTGTATAGAAGGAGCGTCTGTAACAGATAAGATAAGATAAGACATACATAATAAGGAAGACGGCTTCCTAAAAAATAATAATTTAAGAAGATGAGAAGTGTTGAAAAGTACCATATTCCATACTCAAGTTAAGAAGAGAACAGTAGTCTCAGTTGAACAGTGTTACTTGCTAATATTTTAGCATACGTTTCTGAGGGAAAATATTAGGTTTTTGTTAAAATAGTCTTTTATTCAAGATTCAAATAATTTTTGTTAAATAATCCATTTTTATGTTTATTTACAATTTAACTGGTTCATGGTCATAGATGAATTTTTAAAATTAATTATCTTTATGAATGTCTATTTAAATTGAATTTATAACTTTATATATTATGTGTTCATAAAATAATTTGCACTGCAACTTTAACTGTATCAGTATCAGTTGTATGCCTACCATTCACTGAATGATTCAGTCAGAACATTGCTTGAAGTTGAAGTAATTGCTTGCATTCAGTAATTCAGTCATACATCATTTAGTACATAGTTACATAGATAGGTCATAGATTTATAGGGCTAATTGGGGCCACTAAGTTTTATTAAACTATTAGTATTAAATTAGTCTAGTCTAGATATTTTATCTCATTGTTTTAAAAATATGTTATAGTATATAGTATTAGAAATTAGGATGTGGCTAGCGCTACGACAATTTTGTCGTAGCAGCAGACAACCCGGCCGGATGTTGCTAGCGTTACGACATGTCGTAGCGCTAGTCAGGAAACTAGTGCTACGACATGTCATAACAGCAGACAATCCGGCGGGATGTTGCTAGCGTTACGACATACGCCCCTCTTTGCAGTAGCCACTTGGAAAGAATTAAGTCGCAATAATATGTTAACAAACTTTTCTTTATATTGTATACGCATTTATATTATAATATGACATTAATAGATCTGGGCTTATTTGTGTGTATTAATTCTAAAATCTAAATTAATTTAAATAAATTATTTAAATAGATTTAAATTTACTATTGGTCTACCGATTATAAATATGTCGGCCAATTTTGCTTAAAATTTAGCATACCGTAAAGTAAAGCTGTAAATGAAAATCCTCAAGACAAGAAACAATTCGCGCACAATCGCAAGAATGTAAAATAATTTGTTTCGTGTGGAATAATAAAATGTACCGTGTGCAGACTTGTTACTGGAAACCATGCCATTCATCCTTCAACTTCATTTTGACTCTATGACTATTACTATTGGCATTGACGTATTAGTATTGCTTTGTTCTCGTTGATCGTTGTTTCATTCCTAAAGGTTGGCTGTGTGCAAAATTTATTTAACTATTGGTTAAAATTAACAATTATTATTGTAAATCAAAGCCGAAGTTTGTTGTGAGTCATAATTATTCATATGTCATCTAGAACTAAACATATCAGTATAATTATAAGTATCAAAAACATCGTTTTAGCAAAAATGAATATCGGTTGACCCCTAAGATTTAATCAACGTATCTGCTTTTCAGAATAATAACAAAAATTAACAGCACACTCGAGATTTTTTTTTAAAAAATAAATGAAATTTTTAAAACAAAACAAAAAAACTTGACGGCTGCGGGATTCAAACCCGCTTTCAATAGTGTCATATCATTTACAAACTAACCCGACTATCCATTTGTCTAGCGAAGCTGTTGAGCTAATTCAATACTTTAAATTTATAAGTGTTTTTCATTTAATGGATGAATCTAAATATTTTTTTAACCTTTAAAATTCATTAATAGGCTTAGTTAGTAATCATGATATTTTATTATGAGAACTATAGTTTAGTTTTCAAGTATTAGTATTGGCATAATTGAAATGCAACAAATTGTTTACGTCGTAGCACCAGCCACATCCTGGGTTGTCTGCCGTTACTTTGTCGTAGCAGTAGACACTTCGAATAAATTATTAGTTTAAGTTTTATGAGAATGAGAAGTTTTGTTGTAGATAATTAGATTTCACAAGAGTAAGAGTATTAAAATTATAATCTACTAATATTAATATGATCAACAGTTTAAAAAATACTGTTAAGTTATACAAATTAAGAATACTATAGACTACTATTCTAATACTGAGTTTAATACACTACTTTCACTGATCACCCAATCACTCAACACTGCTAAATTTAACTGAGACAACTCAGACTCTGCTTTGAGTTTTTGTGCTTGGTGATTACTTTCAGTTATTTAAAAATTATGTAGCTTTCATACGTCTGCATTCACGAGTAAATATTCAAAAATTAAATATAAAATAGATGTAATATTTACAGAAATTGAAATAAAGATGACACGTATCTCCTTCCTTGTTATCAAATGCCAAAATGTTTGCTAAATATTGTCTTTGATAGGGTGGTCGGCCATTCTCCCGTACCGACGCTTGAAGCCTTGAAAAAAATTACGACTGTTCTTATAGAAAAATCAAAACTTTTTAAAAGAAAGAAATAGAAGCGTGTTGAAAATATTTTTTCTATTAAAATATTTTCAAATTTCCAATAAATAAAAATAATGATTTACCTTATTTATATTTGTAAATGTGATATGAGACCGGAACCATTATAAATGTGTTTCTAAGCGACATCTGCATCGGTGGAAGTTCCACTGGAACTAAATAATAATTTAATTTTTTTTTTTTTAAATATTGAACTATAAAGAGATGAACATGCCTTTAATTTATAATTACATTTTAATATATATTCCGCTTTGCACATAATTTTTTTAATACCATTATATCGTAAATTCTAGAGTTATTGAAGTTAATAGCTTTTAAAATGTGAAAGTAAAATACAAAAATATATTTTAATTTTAAAATTTCCTATTTTAAAATATATTTTAAGTGGGCTGGGATGCCTTTGAAGGCTTGGAGGACTGCAATCAAATTTGAAATTAATCAACTGTATTTCAGAAAAAGTCAATATCGGATGGGCCGGGGCGGATTAAGACTGCACGGGGCCCCTGGCTGCAATCAAACGGGGGCCCTATCCAGCCAGCGCCAGCGTCCCTTAAAATAAAATGATTGTTAACAGCTAATATAAGACTGTAACTAAATATTGATTATGAAAAAAAAAAAGGATCACGAAGAAATAGCTGTTTAAAGTGTTCGCTGGTATTTTAAAATTGAGTGTGAAAAGAAAAATTATATATGCAACTGCTGTGAATCGGACCCGACACCGCTTGCATCACGAGCATGTACTCTCTCCACACGGCACACGGCCAGCGGAGCTTGTACGAAATTAGACATTTTAAAAATATAAACTATATTTTATACTATGTTCTCTAAGTGAGGCAATTAAATCAAGTTTTTCGATTATTAAGACTATCAGGTCTGAATCGCGATCAGTTGTAGACTTCTATAGATACTATTTATAAATTTATTTAATTTATTATATTTTCAAGGGTTCGTGCATATAAAATATAAAAAGTTTGGGAGCCCCCCCCCCAGCCTTAATCCGCCATAGCGGATGGGTGTGGGTAACTTACACAATATTAAGGAGAATGTTTTTTTTTTAATAGAGTTAACAACTATCTGTGGTGTTTAGTGTAGTCAATATAAAGTAAATAAGAAGTACAAGACTGAAACATGGATTTAGGGGCCATCCATACATTACTTACGCAAGCAGGGGAGGGGTGGGTCTTCGGAAAATGGCTTTTTGCGTATGGATGCTTAGGGGGAGCTCCTTTGGAAGCGTACGTAAGCACAACACATTTAATTTGCATAATACTAAGCCTACGAACGTTAACTACTAAGACTGCAAACGGTATCCGTGACTGCAGGGCCGCCGCTAGAAATGAAATGTTGGGGCCCCTGAATAGTGGGTACGCGTGGGTCCCTTTGGTAAAAAAAAATCCCACAAAAACACAGACTAGTTTGATGCACATTAGTACAAGATGAAACATGTCACTGAAGACAAAGTGAAAGCTCGTATGGCCTGTAAAGAAAAGCCTACACCCGACAGGCTGCATGCCTTAAAAGCAGCCCAGTCACATGCCCAAAAAGTCGCACGTTAGTGCGCCAATACCTACTGGCTTAACCTCAGCTCCAGCATACAGTCAGCTGCAGACATGGGAAATGCTAAAGCTATGTACGAAAATATCAAAAAAGCTACTGGCCCATTGACGTCTTCAGTTGCCCCTAAAGTCCAATAATGTAGAAATTATCCAAGACAAGGGAGCGCAGCTAAAAAAGTGAGTTGATCATTATCTGGAACTGTATGCAACAGTATATACCACAGTCTCCAGCACCGCCCATATGACATTCCCGCTATGCCGCCCATGGAAGAACTTGATGTCGTGTCCACACAGGAAGAGCTTAGCAAAGCAATAAGACTGCCTATCTTGTGGGAAAACCCCTGGGAATGATAGCATACCACCAGAAGCTCAAAAGGATGGCAAAACAGCTTTACTACAACCTTTGTACGAGCTTCTGACCCTCTGCTGAGAACAGGGCTACATACCCCTGGACCTAAAGGATGCAAATATAGTGACATTACATACGAACAAGGGCGATAGAAGTGACTGCGATAACTATCACGGCTTCTCACTACTTAGTATTTAATTAGTATTGTGGCAGAGGCCTTTGCCCGTGTCATACTAACGCGATTACACAGTTTAGCATCCCAAGTTTATCCATAATGCCAGTGCGGTTTTCGAGCAAGTCGGACGTGGTGTTCTCCATGCGGCAGCTCCAGGAAAAATGCAGAGAGCAGCAGATGCCACTATACATTGCCTTTGGGGATACACAAAAGCCTTTGATTTATTCAGTCGCAACGGGTTATTCCAAATTCTGGAAAAAATCGGCTGTCCCACACACCTACTCACAATCATCAGGCAGTTCAGTGCATGAAAATATGCAGGGCACATTGCAGTTCGATGGAGCTACGTCAGAAGCCTTTCCAGTTAGCAGCAGAGTTGAACAAGGTTGTGTACTCGCATCAACACTGTTCGCAATATTCTTCTCTCTACTGCTTCGACTCGCATTTAAGAATAGATGTGATAGAATCTGGTTATACCAGAGCTGATGGAGGACTTTTCAACACTGCCCGCCTACGAGCCAAAACCAAAACGACAGATGTCATAATTCGTGAGCTACTCTTTGTGGATGATTCAGCACTGATAGCACACACAGAAACTGGTTTGCAACAATTCATGTCAAGCTTCTCCAACGCCTGCAAAGAATTTGGCCTGCAAATCAGCTTGAAAAAGACACACATTATGGCCCAAATCACAAGTTCTCCTCCTTCCATCAATATCGACAATGAAAACTTGGAGGTTGTGGACAGCTTCACCTACTTGGAGCCCAACGTCTCCAATACACTGTCCATTGAGGACGAAATAAATAGTAGAATTGGTAAGGCAGCTGCAACAATGGATAGAATAAATAATGGGTCTGGCAAAACACCAAGCTAACGGAGAAAACCAAACTGTGTGTCAGTACGCTTCTATACCGAAGCGAGACATGGACATTAGTGTTAAGTTTGGTTTAGAGTAAGACATTCACAGCTAACCGGGTCGTAAATGTGAAGAAAAAAAAAGAATATTTACATCTACTCAAAGACGTGAGAGAGGACCGGAAGACATATATGTGACGTATTTGATTACTAAAATGTATTATTTTTAGAAAACTGTGACGTAAAGCACGAAATTCCGAGGAACACCTTTAGCGAACCGTTCATTGATGTGCAGAAACGTTTTTCCGTCAATTTTCGTTGTAAGCTAAATTTTAAAACATTTTTGTTACATGTCACTTGAATAAATGTCTGAATATTTATCTACGCGCACAGCATCGGAATTAAAAAAATAATCAAGCGTGGCTGACGGGGGCCCCCTACCATCGGGGCCCCTGAATAAATTCCTAGATTCACCCCATGGCGGCGGCCCTAGTGACTGACTGAGTCAAGAATGATATGCATTAATGTTTTATAATTTAATGCAAACGACCTCCTGAACTTTTAAATACTTAAAAGTAATAAATATTTGAATTTGATTCAGACGAAATATATCCGTCTGATTTATATTTCCATTTCTTGAAATCAGTAAAAGTTTATCTTTCGCCCACCGGTGTTTCGGCCGTTAATTATATAAACATAACGGGATGGCGATTACACTGCTTATATTGACTTATATCGTTATATTTTATAAGACTTTTGGCCGTCCATGAATGACGTCACGCGATTTTGGCCGATTTTTACCCCCCTTTCCCCCTTGTCACAAAACTTCCACAATATGACGTCACAAAGCTTTGATTCCCCCCACCTCCCAAAAGCTTAATGAAAATTACCACGTTTCAAATTACATTTTCGTCTTTGAAATATGTATTTAGTGTAAGTCTGCGCTCTAATATCGTAACACGTGTGAAGCCTTTCAAAATGTAACTAAAAAAATTGTAAGCAATCAAGTGGAACTTTTATTTAAAGTAGCGCATTTTGATGTGATTTTGATTTCTTAAACACCGCTTCCCCCCCTTGTCTTACAGCATAAAAAATGCATGACCCTTCTCCGCCCCAACCCCCAGGCGCTTGACGTCATGTATGGACGGGCACTTCATAAGTTGTTGAAGACAATAAAATTTGAATGTTCTAAATCTATATTTCTCCAATAATTTCAATATAAAAAACATGATGTTACAAAAAACTTTAAAGGGGCCGTCCATAAATGACGTTAGCGATTTTTGCACATTTTCAACCCCAACCCCCCTTGTCATACTTCGTCACAATATGATGTCGAAAAGCTTTGATCCACCACCCTACCAAAACCCACTCTAGTATCGTTAACACGTTTGAAGCCATCAAAGACGTTATTAAATTAAATGAATTGCAAGCAATCAACAATTTTATGGGAAATTTTATTTAAGGTTGCGCATTTTGATGTGACGTCATATTTCTTAAACTGCCCCTCCCCCTCTTCACACAACGTCACAAATGCGAGACTCCCAGCCCCGTAGGCGCGTGACGTCATTTATGGACTCCCATCAATATATTCAATATTTTTTAATGTGGCTTAAAATTAATTTTTCAAACAGTTGGGGGGGGGGGGGGTAAGCGAGCGAATTTGTACGTGCGCATGGGGGGTGGTCCCGACAATGTACGGGGTGCACTAGAGGGGAGGGTGTACAAATAATACGACTTTTTGCGTCCGTAATATATGGATGGCCCCTTATTAAGCAGCGAAAAATTTGGTCAGGTATCAACATGCAAGAGAAAACACAATATTCATACCACGTGGTGTTAGTGTAAACCTGATCAAGGTTATATCTGGTGGACGTATCTGTATTGAAGAGTATATAGCAATGATAGATTAGTCCAAGACCTCCATTGTGTCTATTGAAATATCTAAAGACGGGGCACAGTTTATCTGTGTTCAGAGAATCTGTCAGAAAGTTGCCGCCCCTTCTCTCTTATGTACTGGTTTGGGGAAGGTGTGCAAGCGATGGACCCGATGGTATAGATACGATGGCGGCTAGTACGAGTTCGAATCTCCGTGAAGGCAGGGATTTGTTCCCGGGGCCAAGGGTGTCCCTCAGTCCACTCAGCTCCCAGTGGGTACCTGACATTAGAAAGAGATACAAAGGCGGCTGGGCATGGTGTCACCCAATCCCCTTATAGCCTTGGCATGTGAACGCTGCGTCACTTGCCAACAGAACATCATGCTCTGTGGGTGCAAGAAACATGTGCATATAAAAAATAATAAATAAAAACTTAAGCTGCGGTGAATTTTTATATTCGTTTTATTTGTGTATTGTTTGCTCGTTGAGGAAGGCTCTTTGCCGAAACGTTCGCTGTTTTGTTACGTCCTGTCAGGCTAACCCTTACCCTGTTTACGTCTTTTCCATTTACATCTATATGAATTGCTTTGATTATAACTATCTCTCAATTTATCCGTTTTGAGTGTTTATAATTTATAGTTGGGGTTTTTGATTAAGTTTTTTAAAAAATTACTTGTTTTCAGTAAGCATTTTGAAATTAACCATTGTTGATAGTTAGAAAAAAAGAAACAATATCAAGTACGTTACTAAAATGTACTTGAAAGTATCTATATAAATTCTATTCAATTCAAAATCTAATTCCATTTAGTGGACACAGCCCCCAAAGCCATTAGAGTGGCCAGCCACAAAAGCCATTAGAGTGGCCAGACACCAAAGCCATTAGAGTGGCCAGCCTCCAAGCCATTAGAGTGGCCAGCCACCAAAGCCATTAGAGTGGCCAGCCACCAAAGTCATTAGAGTGGCCAGCCACCAAAGTCATTAGAGTGGCCAGCCACCAAAG
>MUZC01000156.1:174726-186311 GCA_002072015.1 Radix auricularia
AGAGAAAACACCAGTCATTGCAACAGAGAAAACACCAGCCATTGCAAGAGAGAAAACACCAGTCATTGCAAGAGAGAAAACACCAGTCATTGCAACAGAGAAAAAAGGATAACTGATGAGATTTCATTCAAGCTGTTAAACAAGAAATTTATATAAAGCCACATGGGAACTTAACAAAGTAATAAACAACAAAGGTATAAGCCAAAATGACCATCATCACTAGGATCTAGGAGTTCTGATGATTCAAGAGGTAACTAGGAATTGACTCTAAATGAGAAAATAAGAAACTAGGAAATGGAAGATGCTTGGATGTGGCCAATGATGTTTTTGATGTTTCATGTATTTTAGTTTGTAATTGTATCAGTATTAAATTTAAATTCTTGCTGTTTTTTTGTTTTTTTTTAGTATTAGCCAGTTGTTTATGATTTTTTCAGTTTCTCCCTTTTTGTGCATGACTACATCAATATTACTCATGATGATTATGAAACAGAAAAAACAGTTGAAAGTGTTCTGACCTGTTCCTTCAACTCGGTCAGCTGTCCTGAAAGCTTCTGCACGAGTCTTGTGGTCAAATCTAACTGCGCTTGAAGGCTTCTAATTTCATTCTGCTCACCCTCACTGTCTTCAGCTGCTAGTGACATTGCACGCATGCGTGGGAACCACTCTAGATTACGCTCCTGAAAGATGAGTGTCAAATACCAATGGACATTAACAAAGTTATCAATCACCCACTTCTTCTTATCTTGTGGTAATATCTCCTTGTCTGTGTTGTAGATGATTAATTACCATGAAATCTTTACTGAACTTTAGACTTCAACGTAACTTGTTCTTGGAATTAAACATATTAAAAAAACATTTCACATTTGGGGAAAGAATTAAATCCTAAATCAAGTTTTACGGTGAAACTAATACATCAAATTGTGGTGTCCTTAAAGTAATTTTGAAGCAAAAATGAAATATCAGAGGCAAAGTTTGAGTTAAAATACAACTTTTTTCTTATTAATTTGATAAAGATATGTAGCTAAGGAAGCCTCATTTCTTATTATAGTTTCTCATTAAATGTATTTGATCCAAAGTTAATGTTGGGAGAAGCAGGTACAAATATAAAAACAACCCATAAAAACAAAGTTTATTGACTATAAATTCCTTATGTATGGGACTGAACTGAAAATCCTACATGTGGAAGAAAGTCAGCAGTCCAGAGCCTGCGCTCTTCATGGGGCTTCCCGGAAAACCCCCTCAGCTCTCTGGCCCCCTAAGGGATGTAAAAGCTGAGAAGCCCCCCCCCCCCCCGGAGTGTAGCTTCTACTAGAAGCGGCCACCTGGGTGTGCAGGACACAAGGTCAAAAACGCCTCCCAATAAGTTGACCTCCCAAGGGAGGAGTGGAATGAGACTGAACTAAAAGTATTAATTATATTCAAAATAATATGCACCGCACAACAAACATTTACAGACTGAACGTGACTAAACTCTCTTGGTGTAAAAGGGGGATGGGTGAGGGTGGGGGTGTGTTCACCGATGGTTTAACTGAACTCCAGCAACAGACGGCTACCATACATTTATATAGAGATAAACTAAAAGTGCATTAATTTTATTACGTGGTACATTCTATCAATCTGAAATTTTGTTAGGTGACACAAGTCTATGTGCAAAATTTCAGCTCGATAGCATCAAGGGAAATGGGTCATTTTTTTACCTTTGTTTTTTGCCGTATGGACGAAGAGATGACGGTGAAGTTAATATAAGGGATTTAAAAAGGTAAATAATGTGCCACCTCTGTGAGCCATATGTCAGTGAAACATAGAAAGATGAGGGTTATATGTAACTTGCCTTTATCATAGCATCAACATAACTCTCGGGTCCAGTAAACTCTGTGGGGTCCTTCACTTTGACCAGCACGATGAAGTAGAGGTAGTGCCACATGTTGTGCTCATGCTTGACATGGTCCTCAAATGTCACAGAACGGTTATCGAAGGCAGCTCGGTCAAGACCTGACAATGAATCCCAAGACTTATCTTGATAAGATCCAATTGCTTTTTCTTTTTTTTTTCTTCTGATCTCTCAGGTAAAGATACAAGCTAAACATGGACAAGCATCAGTGGCTTTGTGTTATTAGCTTGCTCTCAATTGTTGAAGTAAACTTTATTTAAAAAAGTTTAAGTGTTACAGTTACTAACTCTTAATGTACCAAAGCGCAAAGGTTTACCTTTTTTTTTTTTTTTTACCAAAGAGCGGTAATGCGCGACTAGATAAAACTCTCTTTAGAAACGAAATTACAGAAAATAAAAACTCTTCAATGCATGAAAAATTTGAAAAATGACGTTTTCGACTTCCGGCAAGGGCCGCTATTTCCCTCGCTAGTGTTATCGCTCGATTCGCGAAGTTTTTTGGAAGTTTTTACAGTTTTTTTTTCGAAGATGCGATTTCTCTATACTTTATTACTAAAGTAATAGTACTAAACTACAGGTACAAATAGTTTTAAAATCAAAAACGGTCTTTCGGATACATAAAATAACCATTCTTATTCTAAAAGATGACGTTAGTATGACCATAATAATAATATAAACGGATTGATCGCAATTCAGGAAATTCTTACGCTACTGAGGCGGAAGTTTTCCAAAAACCTTATGGCACATTAAGAGTTAATAAACATGGTGAGAAAACCCATAAAAACTCAAACAATGATATTTATGATTTTTTGAAGAAGTCAAAAATTAATTAAAGTTTATCATCTTAAGTTAATTTTGTTTGATTATCTTATCTGTTATAGACACCCCTTCTATACAAAAGATTATAGAAGATACAGAAGACAGCCAACCTAGCCACTGTTAAAAAAATCAATAAATGAACTTTGTAATAATGTTACCTGTACTATAAGATGGTGACAGTTTCTACAAGAGAACATCGGGTGTTGAAATTGTCAGACAAATTTTTCTTTAACAAAACAAGTGTTGGGAAAACTGCAATAATAAACTCACCGCAAATAAAACAAGTGTTGCGTAAAATTTCATCTTTGGTTTGTTTCTCACTCCTCAAATCAGCAAATGTGTCGATGATGACACCAAAGATGAGGTTGAGTACAATAATGATGACAATGAAGAAGAACAGCAGATCATACACAACTCTAGCCAGAAACAAGGGCTCCTACCATACACAAAAAATGGGAGTTAATTAGTTATTATTTTAAAAAAAAACTATTCTATTTTAAAAAAATCATGTTAAGCCTGGTCCCTTTTGGAACTCAGGACGTGTTAGCGCATTTTCGTATTATGTATCAGTACTTATGTTAGATATCAGCATTATGTAGTTATCAGTAATTGTGTTTAGATTTTAGACATATTTTTATGAATTTTCTTGTGTAATGAATATACTTGACATTTTTTTAAATTTAAAAGTCATTTCTTTACATTTTAAAAAATTTTATTTTCTCTTTAATCTAACTACAAGTCACCACAAATGATGACGTAAAACTCTCTAAACTTTTACACATATTCTAATGACGTAAAAAAAAAAAACAACTAATTCTTTTGCACGCTCTCGCACCACTCTTAAATGCTTGAAAAACTATGTATTCGACTTCCGGCAATGGCGGCCTTTCCCTGCGCCAGTGTTACCTCTCGATTCGCAAAGTTTTTTGGTAGTTTTAACGGGTTTTTTTAACGGATCGAATAACTGAGTGTTGATGCACAAATGGCATGTCAGGACATACAAAAAACATATATACATCATGGGTCTAGGACTTATGGATGCTGTGATCAAGGGTGATGACNCCCCCCCCCCCAAGTTATTTCATTCTACCAAGCACCTAAACCTTAAAAGGTCCAGTTGATTTATAACGTCCTACTGGAGATATACAAATATTTTGTCTATAGAGACAATAACACACCCCCCCCAACCCCAAAAAAAATATACCCACATGTTAATAAACTCAGATTAAAACGGAGTAAGACTTTAACTTAGTCCTTACATTTTTACTAGGCTTGCGTAAAACATCCCCGATACCACCGCCGTTACGTAGACCTTGGTTGATGCTGGTGATGATGCACATGATAAGGGAGTCACACGCCCTCATCTTCTCACCTCCTTCTTCCACTTCACCATTATTATATGGCCCTAAATACAGGAGGGAAGGAAAGCTTTGCCATGAATCATGACCACAAACATAGACATTTTTTAAATATTTCCATGAAAATGTACACATCCAATTTAATATCAGATCCCATGTTAAAAAACATGTTGAGGTTAATTTGTTTCAGATAATATGTATATTTAAATCTCTTAGTTCCTTGTACTGTTATGTACTTAGGTTAATATTTGTAGCTGAATGATTGGACGGTAGCCCAAGAAATGGTTGCCCTACTCCTTTACTGGATAAGTTGATGCACTCTTCCCTCAGTTCTAACAGTATTTTAGGCTTGAACTGACCTACTTTAAGACATTCCTGGTACCAGCCCTTGGCTTGAACTGACCTACTTTATGACATTCCTGGTACCAGCACTAGGCTTGAATTGACCTACTTAAAGACATTCCTGGTACCAGCACTAGGCTTGAACTGACCTACTTTATGACACTCCAGGTATCAGCAATTGGCTTGACCTGACCTACTTTATGACATTCCTGGTACCAGCACCAGCTTGAACTGACCTAATTTATGATACTTCTGGTACCTGCACCCCAGTTTAACATATTTTCCAACCCAAGTTGATTTCATAGTGACGAACCACTAATTGCTTATTTGTTAAAAGTAAAAGCTATTCAAATGAATTCAACTTCCATGGGCAGCACTACTTCTGTACTCTGCCAGTATCATTTTTAGGTTTCCCCTTGGCACAGCTCCCCTTGTGGTAGAGTGACATGTCTCATTATTTATTCTTACACATTTGATGCCACATATGCCAGTCAGTTACATAGGAAATTTATGGATCGATGTCAGAGGTTTAAAAAAAATGATGAGCAGAAAATGAAGTTAATTTAGATCAAAGTTTACAAGTGGTTAATTGTATTAAATATTTGAACATACTGACTACATGATCTTATGGAAACTAACTCTAAATGATGCAGCTAAGTCCATGAGAGGATTCCTAATTTATGATGTCATAATCTAAACTATGAAAACATTATGCTAGATGATTTGAAATAATTAGGTCATATGACTATGAGGGTACACCAATACTAAAGATTACTGTCAAGCAGTGAGCCTTAAAAACAACAAACAATTTTTGGGCCACAATCAGGTCTGGAATAAAGACAATACTAAAGTATTTTTATTGAAAAGCTTTATCGCAGTCCCATTCAATATGATATACACTAAAGAGTGAAGGAATGGATGCGGATGAAAAAGTAATAATTTGGATTTATATTTATTTGTTTTGCAGATTATTTTAAAATAAAATTTGAAGATTTCTTGACTCCACAGTGAATTCCCATATTCATAAAATTTTGTCAGTTCCAATGAGTACATTAATATTCTACTGAAGTTCCCAATCCTTTTAACTACAAGAGCAAACATCCACCTACAGTCAGTTTGAAAGATCTGTGAGATGTAGGATTCTTCTGGCTCTGTACAGTTGACACCATCTGCAGGGCAACTTGTGGCATTGACTGTTGGAACATTACCAGAGCACACATCAATGTTTTGTTAAATTAATTATAATAAACAGTAATCAATTATATCTCAAAGTTGACATCGTCTCCAGGGAAACTTGTGACATTGACTGTTGGAACATGCGGAAAGCGCACATCAATGATTTGTTTTAAAAAAATTACAATAAACAGTAATCAGTTATAACACTATCACAGTTGATATTTGCTGGGTTTTCAATATTCTGTTAGTAGTTTATGGTCAGAACTGAGTAAATATAGAAGATTGGTGGTTTGATCAAGACAACAAAATACAGTACAAGTAACGATACCTTGAGGTTTGTCATCAACTGCTATCCTTGCCACCGACTGTGGCTCCACTTCCATCAAAAAGTCATCTTGGAAGGAGATGAAGCCAATGATGGAGAAGAGATATATTAGAATCACAGCCAAGACAGTGGTCAGCAAAATGGACCGCCCATTTCTGGTGACTGATTTGATCACATTGAGGAGTGTCTCTTCTCTGTACACAACATCCAGGAGCTGGGACATAAACAAAAGTGAAGCATTTTATATGCAGTATTCATGACAGAAATATAGCAGCCAAAAATTAGGTCAATGAAAATATATGGTTTAATGTAATTTTTGTATTTTGTTTAGGGCTGCGAAAATTATCGATTCATTTCTCAATTAATCGGTTAAAAATTTATCGATTACAATTATTTAATTGATAAAATAGCAATTAAGATTATGGAAAATCTTTTCAATGATAATAAATAATCAATTATTAATAATTAAAATTGTCTCTTTTTTTTTTTTTTTACGTACAAACTTCTCCATTAAAAAAAAAGATTTTTCAAGTGTAAACTTTCAAATAAGCTGTTTTATAAGGAAAATGATATCAACAATTAAACATTGTTTTTACTTAATTAACAATAACACAATTTAAATTCATTGACATTAAATTGAACTACTTATATCTAAATAAAAAAAATGTGAATTGCCTGTTTTCGTTACTTTCCTTGAAATTTTCAGTTTAATTACGGCATACATCTTATTTTTAGCTTTAATCAAAATTATTGATTAATTATTCGGTAATTTTTCAAAAGTTAAAGATTAATTTTAAATTAATCGATGACAGCCCTAATTTTGTTGCCATGTATTTGAAATGGGCTAAATACTCAGATCATACTAAACTTTCAGCAATTATACATATTAAATATAAATAATCTTACACTGATCTACATAAAACATTAACAAATGTAAATTAATTTGTTAGTAGTAACATGCACTTGTAGTGAATAAAGTTAAATTTTTAAACATAAATAGGAATTGATGAAATTAATACTAAAAATTACATTGAAAAACTGCTAAATTATCATATTATAAGACAAGATATTGTTAGATATGTTCAAGATAAATTAATGATAACATGAACACTTGTGGGGTATATTAAGTGCTAAGCAACATTTTATCTATTAATAATGTTTCACTTTAAGCTGAAAACTGACCAAAAGGCTGAAGAAAAACTCATGAAAGAAAAAGCCGAGAGCACAGAGCACAAAGTAGCCAATGTGATAAACCATCTCAAAGTCGGAGAGGATCTCATTGACCGGTTTAATGAGGACTCCTCTATTGCCCAACAGGCTGACCATGAAGACAAATTTGTTGAGGAGCTGATGAAGAAACAAAATTAATCAATTATCATTACATTCCTGACTATCAAAAGATTTTTTTTACGCATTTTATTTTATTCTTATAATATTTAGAAAATGATTTTTTAAAATAATTCCACTTATCAGAAAAGTTTGTATTCTTATTTAAGCATAAGTTAAACCATTTGTGAGTATCAGATAAAAAAAGCATCATATTTTAATAAATCTAAAGATATAGTAATTGCTAAATCTCAATTATTTCACCAATTAAGATACTCTCAAATGAGAAATTGAAGGACAAAGTCAATGGTCAAGCTAACCTGTCTATTTCACACTAATCTTGTCAATTTATTAAGTACTGATCAACCTACATTTATCAAACCCAGTAAAAACAGTGTGATCCTCAGCCCAAATGTGCAGACAAATCGTAATATGATGGAGGCAAGCAAGGTTTTAAAGCCCATGGGGTGAGGAAAGAAGACAACGACGGCTGTGCAGATCATGACAGCTCCCCACAGAAGGCCATTGAATCGCACTCCCACAGAATCTGAAAGTAAATTTAACCTTGTAATCATCTTTATTTGAACATAATGTTATAATTGACCTAACCAAAGTTATATTTAACCTTGTGGCCATCTTTATTTGAACAGAATGTTATAGACCTAACCAAACGATCATCTTTATTTGAACAGAATGTTATAGACCTAACCAAACGATCATCTTTATTTGAACAGAATGTTATAGACCTAACCAAAGTTGTATTTTTTAATAATAATAAAGTATAAATTATGACAAAGGCATTAGCCAAAACATCCACTTTTATGCAAGTCAATTTATAAAGCTTTAATTTATAGTTTTGATGACACAATTTGTTTGAGTATCTTGTATTTTATTTAAAAGCTTTATAGCCATCTTATTCTATATTATTATTTGCAGAAAGTTAAAGAAGCTTTTATTTCCCATTAGGGCTGTCAATATTGTTGAAAAATGCTGCCCGGGTACCCGTCAAAACTTTGAACGGGTACCTGGGTTACCCGTTCGAAATGCCTCAAAATTTTCGTCATTATGCCCGCTATGACTACCATTAGCCTTTAACTGCTTTGTTTATTGTGGAAATGCAAATTTTGATGTAATGAGTCAACGATTGGAAAATAATGACACTGAAATACTACTGTAGTACAGTGGTGTAAAAACAGTGAGCAAAGGGGTGCTAAGGTTTTTTGAGCGAGGGGGGGGGTATGCTAATCGTATGATGCAAGGCGGGTTATTTCTAGTTCATAGCTGTAGCTGACAACTGTTTTAATTAACCAAACTTTTCAAGACTTGCCCCTACTTAGTGGACCCATCCCCCAGTATTTATTTTTGTAATACAGTAAAGATATTCAATGATTCAAATATGATTTAATAAATAAAAAGTAAATTTAAAAAATTTACCCCCCCCCCCCCCCAGAATATAGCAGGTGTTTATTTCTTTTAAAGTATGATGGGGATAGGATTGGAGACATATGTTAGTGGTGGGGGTAGATAAAATAAATTGGCGCGTCTCAATCGGTATCAACGATGAGTGGCATATTTCAAAGCCAAGGTCATTTCTAGTCAATCCTAGTTATCACTCTTGTGTCCTATTTTGTGTCATACTGATAGGACAGACCCACCCCCACCATGTATTTTTGTTATTATATTGAAAATCACTCAACTATTGAAATATTTTTTAAAAAGTATTTGGTGGAGATAGGAGTGGAGACACGTGTGTGTCGGTGGGGGGGAAGGGGGGAATTAGATAAACAACATTGGCTTGCTCGATCAGTATGAACGATGGGCGGCGTATTTCAAAGCCAATGCGAAGGTCATCTCTAGCCCTTCCTAGTTAATAGTAGTTATCGGCGTTGTGCTCTAGTTCTATTTTCCTTACTTGAATAATTCAAAGAACTAAAACCTTTTTTGTTTTAAATGATTTTTGTTTCATGTTCCTGGTAAAAAAAAAAAAAATCAAAATACTTTGTAGTTTGTCGGGACCGTGTTTTATTTCCCTTTAACACGTATATCTTTTAAAGCATTTTCATCTTAATACGCGTTTCACCGTATTTATTTCAAATGAAAAGTTTTAATTTGATAAATTATTCGCGAGCCGAAATTTGAACACAAAAGAGCCACAGTTCAAATACTATGGTAAAGATATTGCAGTAACATTTTCACAGGTACCCAGGCGCCATTTTACAACCCGGGTAATTGCTCGGCAACGGGTACCCGGGTCCCCGTTGACAGGCCTATTTCCCATACACATTTTACATTTCATTACAACATCAAATATTCCAAAATGTTACAACTTACGAAAATCCAGAGTGTTGTAGGGATAAAATATGGCCACCAGGAGATTGATGATGACAGCACAACTAAATGAAATGCTGTTCCACAAACCCATGTGACTGCTGAACCAAAACATTACAGGTTGCACTGGAAAGAAAGAAATGAAACAAAAGATGTTTTAGCCATATGAAATTATTAGAGGTAAATGTGTTCATAATTAAGTGTGTCCACAAGATAAGTGTACAAAAACTGAATACTTATTAACATTTAATGAGAATGAAGTACATTGACTTAAATAGAAAGAACTAATAGAACCAACTAATTTAGTAGAATAAGATACATAGATAGGATCTTCTCATTATGTTACATATGGCAATAATCACTAAAAAAAATTTAATGATAATGAAGTACACTGACTTAAATAGAAAGTACTAAAGGTACCAACTAATTTAGTAGAGGAAGATACAGGATCTTCTCATTAGGTTACATATGGCAAACGTTTTTGTTAACAAGCTCTGAAATACAAATTTAAGATTTATAGTTTTAATATAATTAAAAAAATTAATATAGATTAGAGTACAAAATCAAGACATTTAAACTTTCATGACTTTATTTCCTGTAACAGAATTGGTGTTACAATAATTTGTTACTTGTCACTAGTCAAGGTGGTGAAATTACTGAACATCTCACAGACTCACTTCTGAGTTTCTTCTGCCATTTCATCTCACTAAACATCTCATTGTGTCTACTGAAGAAGTCTGCCACTTTGCTGCCTTGTTCATCTCTTTCAGCTCTTTTGAACACATTCAGTTTTGTCTCTTTGGTCAGGTACTCGCAGATCTCAGGGATGGGAAAAACTATTCTTTCCATGGTGCGGTCTTGGCGGACAATCTAAATTAAATAGAGATTTTCTATCCAGATAATATGTTTCATGCACTAAACATTATAATGACCATCTGTTGATTTTCAAAGTTTAAGTACTTACTGAATTCATAATAAAATGAACATGTATCAGTATATTTACTGAATTCATAACAAAATGAACCTGTATAAGTAAACTTACTGAATTCATGATAAAATGAACATGTATCAGTAAACCAGCCATTGATAACGTCTCATTGTTGGCCAATTCTTCTTATTACTCATTAAGACAAAGCAATGTTCACGTAGTCAGTGTTTAGCAGGTTGCTTTGTAAATATTACTAATTATTTTATCCCCTAAATCATTTCAAATTTGACTTGTGTCTGTACTTTCAAGCATATTTGGCTTGTCAACCAGTTTAACTATTATTGACAACCAGTTAAACTATTATTGTCAATCAGTTTAACTATTATTGTCAACCAGTTTAACTATTATTGACAACCAGTTAAACTATTATTGTCAACCAGTTCAAATATTATTGTCAATAACAAAAAAATGTTTCTTATGGGCCTTTTTCAATGCAAAATTAAATCAACAATCAGATTTAAAAGTTGTGTGCATTTTTAGAAGTAAATAATCTACTGCAAAAAACCAGGGCACCAACTTAAGATAGGCAACTGGCTGGAACCAAATAAAAGACAAGGTTAGGATTAGGATAGTCTTTTAATGCATGTAGTTGGTATGATTTATAAAACAAACAATTACATTTTCATCAATTACTTAAAATTCTTTAAAGACATAATTATTTGTTTAAAACGATGTGATACCTCAATCTGTGCAGTGTGTTTATGATAATATTCCAGAGCTTGGTCTCCAAACAGATCGTAACCTCCAGGTCGTAGCAAGTCAGACAACTCTTTGTTGTGTTGTGAAAGCTGGAGGTAAAATAAATACATTGATTTATCTATTGACGTGTAGCTGTGCCAGTGTTACATAGGATTGACTTGTAGCTGTGCCAGTGTTACATAGGATAGACTTGTAGCTGTGCCAGTGTTACATAGGATAGACTTGTAGTTGTGCCAGTGTTACATAGGATAGACTTGTAGCTGTGCCAGTGTTACATAGGATTGACTTGTAGTTGTGCCAGTGTTACATAGGATAGACTTGTAGTTGTGCCAGT
>MUZC01000156.1:188614-199398 GCA_002072015.1 Radix auricularia
CCCCAAGTATGCCACACTTTTGAACAAAAATGATTATTTATTAACAAAATAATTAAAATTTAATATAAAACACAGTGACGTCACACATGACCGGACACCTCCTCCCTCCTGTCACAAACTGTCACTTTCTTACACCCCCCCCCTCTGGAGCGTGACGTACTTGTGGACGGCGCCTTTACAACATTGTTATTTCTTTCCATTTTTTTCCAATAAAATAATTACAGAGCTATGAACAACCTTTACAATGTATTCTATAAAATGTTAGAAATTTGAATTACTTTCTGAGCCTGATCCTTTGTTCAATGAATTCATAACAAAATGATGATTTTGTGTAGATTAATATTAATTGTTGCCTATCTGTTACACCCAACACATCACAAGGATTTATCTATCCCTTTGTTTATATGATTAACATATTCAATTCCATGAAAAACAAGTCACATAACAGATAACTTTGAGCAACTGATCAACATCATAGCTACAACACCAAATTTACCCATAGAGGAACAACGAGTGCACTTATTCACATGTTTTCTGCACTAAAAATAACTGAAATGTGTTTCTTTGTTGTTGTAACAACTCATTTCAACTATTAAGAATACTGGTGCTTTATCCTTGATTAAGTGGAGTACCTCTCTTTAAAACACTGCACATCAAACAACGAAAACCTAAATCTAGCATACATGCCAACTTGTTGAGAGAAAATGATCCCGAACCCAGGAAATATCAGAAATAACTGTACATAAAAATAATTTTCATTAAAAAAATATATATAATTGGTCTCTTTTTCATAATTTAGTTGTCTAAGTTTTGGATGCATTCAAAATTTGTCTTCATTAACAGGCCTAAATCTAAAATAGAATTTCCCCTTTGCAATAAACATTTTAATATTTTGATATCTCTCAATGAGATTTTCTGTTTTACACTGCTCAATAGCAATTTAAAAAAAAAAAGATAATGACTTTGATAAAAGTTTGAATGTAATTAAACCAGTTATTGATGTTAGCTGTAGATGTACATTGTACATGTTGCTGTTTGAAATCTACCAAGACAAATGGCAATTGACTTATCCCTTCCTAATAAGGATAAGACCATTGTTCAATTATAGCCATATTTTGTTTTACTGCAACCAGTATAAAAATCTTGCCGTTAGTTATGTGATGTACTTTGATCTGAGCCACTGTGTCGATATTTTAAGTGTTTATTTTCAGCTGTAATAACAATTATACCGACTCATAACTCATGGTTTATTTTTTAAAAATCCTAAAACACTATGGTACTTATCTTATCTTATATGTTACAGATGCTCATTCAATACAGAAGATTATTGCGTCCTATGTTTATCTGCTGTTTGTGTTTAGTCGCTCATTCTTATTAGAGTTTTAAATGATGAATACTTTGATGTAAATAGCCTCAACGAAACCTTGATAACTTTCTAAATTTAGATAGCCCAGACTTTGGACATTTGAATCAGACCAATATGGTATCAAATACAATATACACAAACAAATTGTGTAATGAAAACAGTACATTTAAAAGCTCTATCGCAGTCCCATTCTATACAATAGAGCAGCGATGGCAAACCTTTTTGGGGCAGCGTGCCCAAAATTCAATTAAAACCTACTTATATATAACAAAGTGCCTACAAAAAGTGCCAACACAAAGTGCCAGCAAAGTGGTTTGACGAAGCTGTGGCATGCGTGGCATAGGTTCCCAATCACTGCAACAGAGTATCAACAGTGTTGAAATTTTCAATTTCTGTCGGGTGACAAATTGAAAACTGCTCAAACTTCTAAAAAGCAGGCCACCTTTAAACAAAGAATAAACCCCAAACATGTTGGCATGTATTCATGTTAAACGCTGTCCTTAGATTTGACATACTATGTTGTCATAGACAAAGTAGAACTTAACTGAATACATAGAACATTGAATAAGCTTGAAAACATTCTTACTTAACAACTCAATTAATTGTTTTAGAAAGGCCTTTTAAATTTCTAGCCATTTTGTGGAAAATATGTTTCCTTCTTTAAAATGTCCCTAAAAACATAATCTAAAATAATAGGCTAATGAAATGAAAATGAACAGGGAAGACATTTTAAAAAAAATATTAACATAATGTTAAATTGTAGATAGAATAACTTGATGAACTTGATACAAGTAATGGCATGAGAGCTCAACAGAAGAATAGTTAAAATATTGTTTGATTTATGTCAAGTAAAAATCATGAGTAAGATATTTATAGGAAAATAAACACCTTTTCCAATATAGAGATAAACCTTTTTAAAATAAATAATTTAGTTTTATCAGGACAATATACATTTGAAAATAACAAATCTGACACCAGAATGACAATTTGAAGAAATGAAAAGAAAACATGAAGTCACTTCCATGTAGAAAAAAAAATCCATTGATTTGTCACACTGAAATAGCCTTAAAAGTGGAGTTTGCTGAGAGAAAACAATTAACTAAAACATATAACACGGCTTGGAAAAAAATCAAATTAAAAAAAAAAAAAAAGACATAAAATAAATGCCAAAGTGTGCTATATAAACCTCTTCGGGTTGGGGGATATTGTCTGCCACTATGTGACCCAGGGCTATGGCCTGTTGAAAAACCTGCTGAATTGATTCCACCTGTTAGGGTAGGCAAGGCCAAAAATGGATTAACTAAATGGACTAGCATTTGAGATAGTTTGAGATATAGTGTGTATCTGCTTAGCTCAGTGGTTGGCAAACTGGGGTTAGTGATGCTAAAAGTGGATGAAAATGTCAATCTAAGAGGGTAATTAAGGGATAATGAAATTATGTTTTAGTAACTTTTTTTTATTGGAATTTAATAAAATGAATGAAGAACCTGACTTGATTGAGCTCGGTTAAATATACTATTTTTCCTTTAGAGTGATCCCACAGTGAGGTGTTAATCCTCCCCATTTTGAGGCTATAATACCTCTGTGAGGTTCTCATCCCATTGTGAGTCGAGATCTGAAAGTGTGATGCTTCTGGAGTTCGGAGACAGAAATTAGCTTTAAGGAATTCTTGAGGGGGCTACAGATCCATGAACTTTAAGCTCAAAATATCAAGAGAAGACGTTGTTTTCCAAATTTCTCAAAACAAGGCAGTATTTGGTATTCAAACACGGGTTAGAAACTTGTATAGAGATAAAACTAAAGCAGAAAAACCAATAATTTAATCTGAAGACAGCATCCATAACTTTAGGATTTTAAAAACGTAAAAAATTGTGTGTGTTCTTTGTATAAATTAAAAACAATTCTACAAAACTTGAAGGGAAATTTGTTTCAAAGAATCTTTTTTATCTTGGTGTGTTTTCAAAGTAAGTAGTTTTAAAAATAATTTACCCAATAAAAAAAAATGGGATTCTTCATATTAAAATTCTTCATTTTCAAGGATTTTCTTCTTTTCTAATGGGACGAACAGGTGCATAAAAATATGTTAAGATAAATATTTAAAGTTTGCCGACCCCTGGCATAGCCTGAGACAAAAAAGAATTCAGTTTTTAAAACAGAGCTTTAAAAAAGAATATTTCACCAATATGAAGAAAATTTTTTTTAAAAATTAATGAAAAAAAATAAATAAAAGCCATTATGGCAATTCATGAAGGAATAAATGCTATTGGAAGAAAATCCAGACTTAACAGCTATCCAATGATTAGTTTGAGACTGTACAATGTCAAAGAACTGACTCACCAGCTGCTTGGTTCTCATGTTGCTCAGAATCCTTTCAGCATTCTCACTGTCATGACGGCTCTCCATGATGGCTAGCAGTAACTTAGAGGCGTTGTTCTGATGGGGAAAAGATAAGACAAAGGTTTATCTGAAAGCTGATTGTCATGAAGTCATCGGTCTTAGAGGCGGTTTTGCTAGACTCATTTTTAAATGAATTTTGACCAAAGAGAAACAAACAAATAAACCAAGAAGAGATTTGATTGCATGAACCGATTTGAAACTGAACTCTTAAGATTATAAAACTGAAGATTTTTAAAATGTGAAATATAACGAAAGTGGTAGAGAGAAAACTTCATTATGATATGAGAGCACTCAAGTGTTTGGTTGTCTAATTAATTATTTTTGTTTGGTAGGCTGAAGATGGAATTTAGCTGAAACTTTACTTTAATTGTGCCATCATTTTTATGTCAAGTCTAAACATCTGTAACTTAACTTCTCTCACAAATAATCCATTGAAACATATCATTTTTACATTGTACAACAAAACATATCATCTTTATATTTTACAACAAAACATATCTTTACATTGTACAACAAAACATATCATCTTTACATTGTACAACAAAACATATCATCTTTACATTGTACAACAAAACATATCATCTTTACATTGTACAACAAAAATATCTTTACATTGTACAAACAAAACATATCATCTTTACATTGTACAACAAAACATATCATCTTTACATTGTACAACAAAACATATCATCTTTACATTGTACAACAAAACATATCATCTTTACATTGTACATAAAGCATTGCATGACTTGTTAACAAACAATTTACCTTGAGTTCCAAGACTAAATCGATACGATTCTTGCCGAGAGACTTTATTTCAATCAAGAGAAGGGCCACAATGATGTCAATGCCGTTGCTCTCATGCATGGCTATGGCATTCTACAAATAAGTACATCAAAAAACGCAGTTTTAAAAGTTATTTGTAAAACAACAAAGATCATAAATCAACATTATGACCGTGGTTATTTCTTCTTCTTCTTCTTTTTTTTCTTTTACTATTAGTGGATTGTCACAATGTGCGGGTTCTGGTAAAGATTTATGTTGAAGATTTCTTTAACAGATAATTTCATCGTCTGAATCAAATTGTGAGTGTGTGAGTTACCTGGTTCTCGTGACATGGTCCCTGGCAGTACTCGGTCAGTGTGGTCAGGGCCTGATTGATGAGGTCCACGTTGTGTTCATTGATGTACAGGCCCAGAAGTCCCAGACCACCGGTGGTACTTCCACAGATGCAGTCTAGGAACTGAAGGGTTTCACAGACCAGGTTTTGGGGGCTCTTACAGTTGGGCTGAGTCCTTAAGTAGTTCTGCGTGGAACAGACATTCAACAAATGAAAACAGCCAGACAGTCGAGAATTCAGAATTAAAAAACAAATTAATACAAATTAAATAAAAACAAATGAGAATGAAGACTGCGATGCGACTAACTGGATAGAGAGAGAGCATTTCAAGGAAAGTATTAAATATTTTAGCCCACCTTAACTCATTGTCTCCAGAACAACTCTCCCATCGTCGATTTCAAAATGACGTTTCTGCCGGATCGACGATGGGAGCGTTGATTTATTAAAAGTGGATAGTTTCGTTTCTTTTCATATCTATTTACTAAAATTAGTTTTAATGTATTCTAGAATGATTGCCCTTGAATTAAAAAGTCGGAAATGTTTTGTTTGAACGTGTTTTCACCACGAAAGTAGCGTTTGAAAGGCTTGTTTTCATTTTCGTTTTACATTTGTTGACAAACATGGATATTCAACTAGCTCATCTGGTTATTGATCTAATATTATTCTAAATACTACGATGATAAACGAGAAAAAGGTATAGTTTTTTAAAATGATTATTGAGATATTAATTTTAAATTGCCGATGAAACATACGCTTAGTCTTACTTAGTGCTAGTAGTTGAAGTGTAATAAAAAAAATAAGTTTACAAGTCATCTGTTGATGAACATCAAGTCCCACCCACGTCTCAAATCTTGATAATATTTATACTAGAAATAATAATATTGACTATATGTAGTGTAATTTGAAAGCTGCTAAACTTTTCACTCAAACTGATTGCAGTTTTAGATTTGATTTAAAACAATTTCTAGTTAAAATACATTGTATAGCTTCAAGTTCCATTGTGAACAATTCAATTTTTTGTATCATTTTCCAGTGTGGGTGACCATGGAAAATGAGCTTATATTATATTTATTTGCTTATTTGAAGTGACATTGTTTCTATTTGGTGTAAAAATGAATATAGTTTCTAAAAAAACACTACTTTATTACATTCTAGATAAAAATCTAAATTTTATTGACTTTGAATGAGGTTTTGCAACAAAAAAAAAAAATAAAAATTTTAACTAAAATTTTCTTTTCATTACAACAAAATCATATTATTTTATGGAAATATGGTCAGGAGTATGTGTTTCCTAAAAACATCATTCATTTCCATTTAATTCAATACCAAATACATCATTATCTGTTAAAAAACAAAAAAGTTATTAACATTTTAAGATGGCATTGTAGCCCGCGACAAATTTCCAAAATAGATAATTCCATCAAAATGTGGAAAATAATTACGGAGAAAAAGTGTTAACCCTATAATTATCCGTGGAGGGGAAATTACACATTTTAGGTTTAAAAAAATAGTTAAAGGCCCAATTTAAAAATGCAGATGAAATTATTTTAAATCTAAGACATAGTTTCAAAATACTCCACCATCAAGAGTTAGAGAATATCTTCTCAATGTGAGTAGTCTTCTTGTAGTTATATAATAATACCTTCTTAAACAGTAGTTATATAATACCTTCTTGAACAGTAGTTATACAATAACTTCTCAAACAGTAGTTATACAATAACTTCTTCATCAAGATCAGACTAGCTAATAGTTTACCTGTAAATCTCTGTTGTGATTCTCACAAAGCAGCTGCAGAAACCTAAGAATGGGTTTCATGATTGCTATTTGCTGAGACATTTTCTTGTCGTCTGAGCCTTCATGCTTGGGGCGCTCACTCTCTTCAGCAGATTGCTGCGGGTGGCCGCGATTCTGCTCAATGAAATTGTCATGTTGTATTAACACGCAAGGAAAGAAAACATTATTCTAAATTCTCCATTCTTGTAAACTTGTATTTGTCAATATTAAATTGTTTCTACTATTCTGATTCTTTACATTTAGCACTACTAACCACGGTCTTAAATGTGCTCTACATGCACATATCAAAACTAAACTTGCAACCTTTACAGTTGTCATGTTGTCATGTGAAACTCCACTAAAAACACATCTCTTCAAACTTTACTTTCAAAATTAATTCATCAACATATACAAATATTTTTTTTTAAAGATCAACATAGCCTACATGCACAATTATGTCATTATATGTTGTATTTGGGCTATGAATGTTTGACATTGAATGAATTGATGATTTTGTGTGTTATTAACTTAATGTAGAGCACTGTGAGCTCAGTTGTTTGCTGGGGTACTGGGCCACAGTAATTATTAAATTATTATGATCTGAATCAGAACAGACAGGAGGGTGGGAAAGATGGTCATAATGCAACTTTGTAATGGGATTTTTGAGTATGAATTCATGTCTTTCAACTAATTATGTTAAGTAGCTTAAGTGCAGATAGTATTATTTTACAATAGTAATGTTTTGCTCTTCATCAATAGCCACACAGACATGCTCGCCTTCAGCAAAAATTCATAATTCCCAAAACACAATTTACAACCTGCTAACAGCTAACACACAAGTTGCAAACTGCTAACGGCTAACACACAGGTTACAAACTTGTAACAGCTAACACACCAGTTACAAACTGCTAACAGTTAAAACACAAGTTACCACTTACTAACAGCTAAAACACAAGTTACAACCTAACAGCTAAAACACAAGTTACAACCTAACAGCTAAAACACAAGTTACAACCTAACAGCTAAAACACAAGTTACCACATGCTGACAGCTAACACAAGTTACAACCTGCTAACAGCTAAAAAACAAGTTACAACCTGCTAACAGCTAAAACACAAGTTACAACCTGCTAACAGCTAAAACACAAGTTACAACCTGCTAGCAGCTAAAACACAAGTTACAACCTGCTAACAGCTAAAACACAAGTTACAACCTAACAGGCAAAACACAAGTTACAACCTGCTGACAGCTAAAACACAAGTTACAACCTGTAAACAGCTAAAACACAAGTTACAACCTGCTAACAGCTAAAACACAAGTTACAACCTGCTAACAGCTAAAACACAAGTTACAACCTAACAGGCAAAACACAAGTTACAACCTGCTGACAGCTAAAACACAAGTTAAAACCTGTAAACAGCTAAAACACAAGTTACAACCTGCTAACAGCTAAAACACAAGTTACAACCTAACAGCTAAAACACAAGTTACAACCCGCCAACAGCTATTATGAACTCTAAGTAAAGAATCTTGCCTCTCCTCCTTCCTCAGACTCGCCCTGAGTTCCTTCCCCTCCAGTCCTGCCATGGACCTGGCGGACATGGCCGAAAGCTTTGTTGGTCTGGCTGGCAGCATCATCAAACTCATTCCTCAGATCATCGTTGACCGGAGCATCTGCTCTGTGAACTAAGGCAAGACAAGAGAGACGAACACTATACATTTAAGATTAGAATATAACATTCACATTGCTTTAAGACAGTAGATACATTTCTGTATAATACAGATGATATCATTAGTTTACAGCAAATTAACGTGTTTTGTCACAAATGTTGGTAACAGAAGGTAAGGCAATAAAATCCTAACTTATTAGTTTAAAAGTTTGAGTTAAACACTAGTTAATTAAGTTTGAGAATCAGATCAGGACATTTCATTGTCACATAAGCCTTAAAGTGAAAGTCTGATTGACTTTCTTATCATTAAAAATGAATTTTAAAAAGTTATCAAATTAAAATGCATACAAATTTGAAGGTTCTCTAAAATAAAATAAAATGATGCTGTCCAAGTTCTTGAAATGAATACACAATGGTGAGCACTTTTACTTGAATGTGACACTACAAATTTGTAAAATTATGGCTGTCATTGGCCAATGGTATTCTAAATGGTTATTAAAAAATTGTGCATAAAATAAGTGAGTAGATACATCATTTAGGCTAGGTTAATAAGGTGAACACTTTTAATCTAAGTTAATAGCCTAGGTATATAAGGTGAACACTATTACTCAAAGTTAATGCATGAGAGTATGAGGTGTCGATTAAAAGATGCAACAAGTTTATTTAATTCTTTATTTTCAGTTAAAAAGTAGGATTAACATCAAAAGAGAAGACAACTTTTAAAATTTATAGAGACAAGTCATGGCAGATAACTTGGTAAATATCAAACTGTGTTTTTATTTCATTAGCTAGCCATCTCTTTTCCAGTCATGCATATGATCGTTATCTTTTCTGGTAGATTTTCTATTATTATCAAATCCAAATAGCTAACACACCTATTTCATTTTTAACAGAGAACTTTTTTAAGACTATACAAAATAATGTTAAATCATTTTCATAACTAATAAGCAGAATACAGTGGTGTAGCTAAGGGAGGTGGAGGGGAGAGTCCACATTCGAAAGTAGTGTCCAAAGTTCTATTTTACATTAAACATTACGCCATCACCACTTATGTAGGGCCCCTTAAAGAGGCCAAGCACACTGGGCCGCGAAATTCCTACAAATCCCTAGCTATGCCACTGACAAAATATATTCATCACATTCAACCAGAACATTTTATGAGTTTGTTATTTTAAGGAGTATCTAAGATAAATCTTTCTATCTTACAGGATAAATCTTTCTATCTTATAGGATAAATCTTTTTATCTTATAGGATAAATCTTTTTATCTTACAGGATAAATCTTTTTATCTTATAGGATAAATCTTTTTATCTTATAGGATATATCTTTTTATCTTAGGATAAATCTTTTTATATTATAGGATAAATCTTTTTATCTTATAGGATATATCTTTTTATCTTATAGGATAAATCTTTTTATCTTATAGGATAAATCTTTTCATCTTATAGGATAAATCTTTTTATCTTTTAGGATAAAAAAAATGAAAAAAAAAACCTTTTCAGACCATGACGGCCTATGGGGCAAGTGAAGTCTTTCACAAGTTTCATTGACCACTAAAGAGCAGGGGATAATGCGGTTAGCACAATGCCCCGGGGGCTTTGCCGATACCGCGGCTCGAACCCATGACTCGGGTTCTTGCCTCGGTTCGACAGTCCAGTGTGCTATCACTTAGACCACTGCGCCCCCCCCCTATTATAGTATAGTGATATTATAATTATAGGATCATGTTCTAAAAATCAAAAGCTGAAATGAAAAGTTAAATAATTACATTTTATTATATTGTAACAATCTTTAGACTAAGATTTTCAGCTTATGAATGTTCTTTATGTTAATAAGCATGTGAATAACTAGAGTAAACATAACTTAATTTGAAAAAACTTCAGGGTTAAAAAATATAAAAAAACAACAAAAGAAAAGTTTAATAAATTTACCGTATATACTTGGTCTAAAGACGACCTTTTTTCGACAAAATCTGGGGGGCTGGGGAGGTTCCCCGTTTTTGACATGTCATAGGGGATTTCTGCATGTACATTGAATATCTGTGTTGTTATTATAGATCATCAAGCTACAATATTCGACACTCTACCAGACCCTATAAAATATTATTAAACATCTGCACTTACCTTGCTTAAAAGTTTTATTTATTTCTCTGAATGTTTTAATAAATTGTTTTACAAAATTTGTTTTTCAACAATGAATTTTAATGTACACGCTTTCGCCACTGTTTACCAAAGAAAAAAATAATAACAAATACCGGTAACTCTTGCCAAACATAGAGCACAAATACAAAGATAGGGAGTACAAAGTAAACAATCATAATGACCGATTTAGCTTGTAGTTTAAAAAAAAAAACTATGCTGTTTTATTTTTTTTTGGGGGGGGGGGGGGGGGGGGTTGCGGGGGGTTTACACCATTTTATTATTTTTCTTTTCTAAGGGGGGGGGGGGGGGCTTTTGTC
>MUZC01000156.1:199511-214955 GCA_002072015.1 Radix auricularia
GGCTTACGAGCGGGTTACACACTTTTAATACTATTCTCTTCTAAGAGGGGGGGGGGTCGGCTTATGCACAAAAGGGCTTTAGAACGAGTATATACGGTTGTTTATTATGCTACCCCCTCGAACTAATTATGGTAATTTTCTGCCTAATTTAAATGAGCCAGAACATTAATCAAGAATGTTTTTTTCTTCTACATAAATATTAAGATTTAAAAATTAAATGACTTGCTAAAATTTTGTATACAAAAGCTGTAAGGCACAGTAGTTATAGCAAAAATTTCCAATAAGTAAATAATGACTCTTGTGTTACAAATCATTTTTTTAAAAAGTTGCTTCTCATTTGTCACACCTATCATACCAGGAGAATAGCAAGTTCCAATTATGGCAGTTTTTTATATTAAATTTAAATTTATTTTCAATTGAAAATTCGTGATCGTCTTATTCAAATAAAATTCAAGTTTGCCTACAGTCATAATATGCTTGTCAACCATTTTAAATAAGAAAAACTATTAAACGTGTTTGGATTCTTAGATGAAGATTTTAGGATTGTTTTGCAAAAGAGATGAAGATTTTGTAAGATAAGTGCTTGACCCAGTATTTGGGTCTGGTAAGTCAAATCACACAAAGCCAGAAAAATTATCTACAAAACCTAATGGCAAGCATTACATCTATTTAAAGATTCATAAAAAAAAAATTTAAAAAAAAAAGAACTGTTTTCTATAATGATAAAACAAGCTGAATATTGGAATATTTTGCATGAGCCAGCGGCTTACCTTCTTGACTATCCCGAAACTGGGACAAGGGTAAATTGTCTAAAGATGTAATGGAATCTGAGGACAACCCGGCACGTTGGAGTTGGCTTCATTTTATTTTGTTTTAACAATGAACATTTCTGTCATGACATTTGGTGGTGTTTGATTATGTCATGGTTAATAACTAAAATAGCAAGCATGTCAGACACAACAGCAACAAAAAAAAAGAAGGTGATAATTTATATTTAGTGCAGGCCGTCATCTGTTGTCAGATGGGATCATTTAAAGTATGGGGTAGGATCCAGTTAACATCTCAATATCAAAATAATAGTGATTGCAAAATAATGAAAATTCCAAAATGGCAATAAGTGCAAAAATATTGTAACACAAAGTAAGACATTACTCAAAACTACATAAATCGACTCATTTGGAACTTCTATAATGACAATAAAAGTCTTCTAAAATGAAACTACTAAACACACATCTATATAATTTAGAATTTGGCTTTGCGTTAGACTTGCAATAAAAAGAAAAAATTATGTTCATAAAGTAAGAAACTGATGATTAATTAAGTTTTAAAATAATCTGTCTTCCTATAGTTCTGATATATGACAATGTTAAAATAGATATAATTTTGGCATCAAATTTTGTTTATCTCTTGTCTTGTCTATTTTGCAGAACTATTATCTTTTAAAAATAATCTATATCAAATACATGGAATATACCATTTTCAATGTGTATTTATCAGTGTATTTTACATGATAAAAGAGTCTCCATTCTGAGGGTTATAATAGGTGCTTTTGTAGAGCTGGTATCATGCATGCCCAAAATGGTTAGGGAGAAATATCAGTAACACATGTTAAGCACAAACTTCTAATTCATATTTTCTATCCCAGCATGCACTGCTAAGTAACCAGAAAGATGTCAAAAGCCTGCTCCCAACTCAAATATTATTTTCACTTAATTTTTACCCCATAATTTTAACGATTGGTACCCCCTAACTTATGGCTTTGCTTGACTAAAAATCATTTTGGTTTAAACTTTTAGAGTCCCCTTTTCTTTAAAAAAAAAAAAAGAATTATTATAATACTCAATAAGACAAATAACACAATACAATTTTACAGTTTATGATGCAAGGCTAAACAGCCAAAAACAAATGTTTTAAAAATAAGCTTCTATAAACTCAGAGAGATTACCTCTTTTCTTCTTCTCCTCATCTCGGTGTGGTCGATGCTCTGTGTCAGACGTGTTGACAGTGACGGTGTTGCGTATCTCAGACTGAGCATCTCTGATACGATCATAGAACACCTTGAAAAAGATGTCGGCATCCTTGTCGGTGGTTAATCTCTGGAAGATGGATTTCTGAGAACAGAACAAAGAGGTGGATTTTAAAATTGAAATGAATTGATCCAACAAGCTTTAAAAACTTGATAGGATAGATTCATTAAAAATACGTTGATATAATAAATTGCATAGCCTCTGATTTAAATTGTTCTGGAGACAAAAAGTCAAACTTTAAGGTAAAAAAATAAACAGAAAGAGCACCAAAAAAAAAACAACTAGGGGCTGAAATAATTGATCACGCTGTACCAAAGTTAATTAGGTCAGAGATATAGTTGACATGTTGCCGATAGGGGATGACTCAACAGTTTAAATTTGAAGCTTAATAACTCAACATTTGACACTTCTAAATCTTTTTTTTTCAAAGTACCTGTATCTTTGCTATTGCCACCTTCCAGTAATGTTACAGCCACCTTCTAGTAATGTTATACCAAGCTGTTATAATAAGTACCTGTATCTTACTATTGCCACCTTCTAGTAATGCTATACCAAGCTCCACTGTCTCAAGGAACACTTTATTACTGGTGTTCTTAATGATGAGGTCAATGACAAGGTTGGAAGCTCCTTTATCATCAAGGAAACACTGGGGATTTCAACACTTATTAAAATCCCTGAGTCAGTCAAGTTTAAAAAAAAATCTAAGTATTAAATAGGCAATAAGAATACTATTTTCAAACTAATTTAAAAAAAAAAAAAAATTTAAAAAAAGAAAACAAAAAGCAGCAGCATTTAGATTCTTTAAAAAAGGATAGAGAGAAATATATTCCTCCCAACTTTTACATCAGGCAATCCAAAAAAGTAAAAGAATGTTCAATAATAAGTTTGAAATATCTACTGTGCAATTATCATCAACATTGGATGCTTGAGCCAACGATTGACATTATCTAGATAACTTTTATCCTTGCATACCTGAACATCATGCAGAGACAAATTGTTGGCTTGACTGATCATTGTAGAGCCTGGGCCAGTGTTGGCTCCTGTTGCCTGGCTCTCTCGTCTGTTGCGAGGCTGAGTTCTATCATAGTAACGCATCAGCAAGCTCTGACGCAGCGCTTCACACTGTTATGGTGGAATGAAGAAAACAAGTTAATTTTGTTTTTTTAATACATTTTCAAGCAATCCGTGATATAAATGAATCACTACTGACATATGAAGTGAATTTAAAAATTGATGCTTGCCAGGTATGAAATATGATGGACTTAACTGCTTTTTAAATAAAATATATATCTTATATTGACTTTTATTTCAAAACTGTTTCCCTGATCTATATTGAATGAGATATTTTGTCATCACAGAAGTGAGAAAAATTATGTAATTGCTTTAATGATAACTTTTATACTTAGAACACAATTTATTCAAAACATAAACAAGGCAGATATAACATTTTTCAAAGGAAGAACACTGAACTATGGGGTATAATTGTGAAAACAAAATAGTTTAAAATAATTCTATTTAAATGTCAATGCTTGAAGCATGCTGACACTTTTCAAATTAAAAAATACAGACACCTTCAATAAAGGGTGAGAGGTACATTAGTTTAATGTTTAACTCTTAATGTGTTAAAGCGCGATGATGCGCGCCTCTTAGTTATTACCAAAGCGCTGTAAAGCGCGCCTCATTAGAACTCTCTTTAAAAACGAAATTACAGAAAATAATAACTCTTCAGTGCGTGAAAAACGATGTATTTCATTTCCGGCAATGGCGGCCGTTTCCCCTCGCAAGTGTTATTGCTTGATTTGCCAAGTTTTTTGGTAGTTTTTACATTTTTTTTAAAGATGAGATTTTCCTATACTTGATTATAAAAATAATAGTTCTAATCTACAGGTAAATATAGTATTTAACTCAAGACAGTCTTTTGGATGCGTAAAATAACCATTCTTAGCCTAAAAGATGAAGTCAGTATGACAATAGTAATATAAATGGATTTTACGCAATTTTTTAAATTTCATAACCAGTTCATCCCAATTCGGGAAATTCTTACGGAACTGAGACTTTATGGCACATTAAGAGTTAAAACTCCATACCTTTAAAATCTAGCCTACCTTTCTAAACAGAATATAGTTTTCTAAATTTAGCCTACCTTTCTAAACAGAATATAGTTTTCTAAATTTAACCTACCTTTCTAACAGAATATAGTTTTCTGAATTTAGCCTACCTTTCTAACAGAATATAGTTACACTATCTAAATTTAGCCTACCTTTCTATCAGAGTATGTTTTTTTTTAAATTTTCATGTTAACAAAATTAAGTTAGCTCATTATGACAAATCACCATTCCAGAAAATCTAATGCATTCTCTATAAAAAAAAAAATCTATCCAACAAAAATAAATGAATAATGATGCTACAGACACATAGATGATATGATACCATACAACAATAACAGTGGTTTACTGACACAAACTTAACACTTTGGAAATTTACCTTTCTCATATATAAAACTCATATCAAGTGGTTGTAATGATAATAGAAATTTTCAGTTGAAGAAATTAACTAAAGACACTTTCTCAATGAAAGACACGGTCTGAACATGATGCAATAAAGTTATAAGGAATCTATTTTTAAACTTGATAGAGTGACACAGAGTTGTGTTTTTATTTACTGTTAACATTGCTCAATGCTTGTCTAGATCATAGTCTAGTCAAAGAGCTAACAATGCTTGTCTAGATCATAGTCTAGTCAAAGAGCTAACAATGCTGGTCTAGATCATAGTATAGTCAAAGAGCTAACAATGCTGGTCTAGATCATAGTCTAGTCAAAGAGCTAACAATGCTGGTCTAGATCATAGTCTAGTCAAAGAGCTAACAATGCTGGTCTAGATCATAGTCTGGTCAAAGAGCTAACAATTCTTGTCTAGATCATAGTCTAGTCAAAGAGCTAACAATTCTTGTCTAGATCATAGTCTAGTCAAAGAGCTGACAATTCTTGTCTAGATCATATTCTAGTCAAAGAGCTAACAAATTTCAACTTGTTAATCAACAAATTTACTTATGTAGGTACGCACAAACTTTTTGACATAATTTAACAAAATCAAACACCTCCACATCATCTGTTTGGTGTGGGGTGCCACCCTGAATGTGCACAAAAATACAATGGTGTTTAAACTTATGTCCCAAGAAGCTTTCATCTGTGGTAACAAAATTTTAGTTTACTTTAAACACGTGTGACTTTCTGCATACACACTGCAATTATAAAAGCTTTAGATAAATATGAATGTGTTGAATTGATAAAATATTTCAAGTATGATGGCAGTGAAGCAGGTCATTTAATGGAGTTATGACAATCATCAACAAATTTCAAGCAGTAACTGGCAGAAAGTAAATAATGCCAAATCTGATATGATGTGTTTGGAGCAGTTAATTAAACATTACTGATAATTGCCTTGTGTAGCACTGAAAATAATGAGGTACATCAACACATAAAAAAAAAGCCTATAACATAAATTTATTGTCAAATAAATGTACAGACAAGATGCAGTAAAAATGAGTGGAAAAAATGATTAAACGCTAACTTAATCTCATATCAAAAATATAAATGCATGGTATTTTTAATAATAGCTCATGCTTCGAAACAAATTCTTTAAAGAAATAAAAAATGTCTACATATCATGCGCATAAAATATTATTTGCATGTTCCTTTGAAATCTTGAGAGAAACATGAAACATTATTAAGCTGTATATTAACTTCCCCAAAAATTAATAATTTTTTTTAGGAAATAGTTACATAATTATTTTATGTTTTGTTTCACGGCAAAAATGAGATATTTAAGAATAATGCACTTCATTCATGTACATTTTTGCATTCTCATGAGCAGGACCAGTGTACAACCCCAGGAACTAAAACTGAGTAGGACTTAAGTCAGTGTGCAACCCCAGGAACTAAAACTGAGTAGGACTTAAGTCAGTGTACCACCCCAGGAACTAAAACTAAGTAGGACAAAGGTCAGTGTACAACCCCAGGAACTAAAACTGAGTAGGACAAAGGTCAGTGTACAACCCCAGGAACTAAAACTGAGTAGGACAAAGGTCAGTGTACAACCCCAGGAACTAAAACTTAAAATAATACAACTCATAAGAATCAAACGGTGACATGAAGCACACACAAAAACTTTAAAAATTTTAATAATTAAAGATGTGCACAAATAATTTTTTCTGAACCAAAAAATAAAAACCTTCAAAGTTTTGAATGGCCATTGTAAAAACAAGTGCCAAGTTTAACATAAGGAACAACCATAAAAAGTTGCAAAGGTGGCTTTTAAAAGTATGATGAAAATTTAAAAAACAACAACATACAATTATTTAAAATAACTAAAAGTCAAACCAATTTCATTTTTAATAAATCCCCAAGCAAAGAGGGTTATTTTATATGTACAATACCCTGCGACGTTAAATTGTTAATCTTTAAAAATAAGATGTGCCACCTGAGCAATTCTTTTCAAAAAGCAGACAACAGATGTAGATGACAGTAAAATGGAAACCTTACCCGTCTGTGATCTTCTAAATCTTTTTTTGTCAGTGTTTTTACATCCACCTTATGATTGCCGATGAGAAAGGCAAGTATGAGTTAGTGCTTTGAGGGTGTCACATGGAGGCACGCAGAGAAGCAATCATTGACTGAGTGTTTGATGGCCTCATAGAAATTTGTGTTCATGGAAATGTTCAGTATTGCCCCCAGACCCAGTTAATTTGATTGGCAATGTCATGATTTGAATATCTACACATTTAAAAATTGTAATAATGCTTGTCACTACTGATATCTACAGATTGCATTGATTTGAAATAAAAAAAATTGTATAAAAATATCTGCTACATGTACATGTGTTATAAAATCATTTGAACTTGTAAATTATAGTGGGCTAAACTGATTGAGAGAAGTGATTGGGCAAGGAGAAGCAACAGTGTATATATGAAGAAATATAATAAAATACAAGAACATGATATCATTTTAAGAGCAAACATGATTGTGGAGAGATTAAAGAGTTGTGTTTTCTTGGGGGGGAAAATGTGATAATGAAGTGCACAAAGATTGGATCTACTGTGCAAAACTAAGGTTCCATCTGGTAGGCAAGCAGAGAAAAGGGGAATCACTCTGTTTGACACTCAGCTCCGTCAGGGCTACGCTGTGAACATTGGCGTTTTTGTTTTAAAAGTTTTAACAAGAGGAATTCTCAAAAATTACATTGACATATATATATTGACAGGGAAAAAAAAGGCATTCACCTTTTCAGATCTGCTTTCATTGGCAGACATCATGTCTTTTAACGTCTGCAACACTTTTATGCACAGTTTTTCCTCTTTCTCTTCAAGCAGACACTCTGTGTGCCGAATCAGTCTGCGGGAAAAAAATTCACAAGCATGTGTGCATGGGAAATTGACCATATATATATATATATATATATATATATAAAGCCACCACTCTCACACTCACCTTGCTATAAAGCCTCACACTCACCTTGCTATAAAGCCACCACTCTCACACTCACCTTGCTGTAAAGCCACCACCCTCACACCCACCTTGCTGTAAAGCCACCACCCTCACACTCACCTTGCTATAAAGCCACCACTCTCACACTTCTCCCTGGCCTCTGTGGATGGAGGAAAGAGCAGTTCTGGCCGGTGCAGCACATCAACCAGCACAGACATCTCTGCCTGAACCAGGGGTTTCAGGTGGTTGTTCAATGTTGCCACTATTTCCTGGGCGGAAGCAAACGAGAGAATGACATGGAGAGGATTACATTTCAAACCATTCTGGGTACAATAAAATATTTGTCAATCAGTTTTCAAAAACAGCTGTGTGAAACATTGAGATAACTCCCAATGAACATTCCTGCCCTGTATTTAAAATGTATAAATAGCTTTTGTTGCGCACTACAGTGCGCAACAAAAAGCTATTTATACATTTTAAATACAGGGCAGGAATGTTTATTGGAATTAATTTCTCTCAATTTTTTTTTTTCATAGCTGTGTGAAAAATTGAGAGAAATTAATTCCAATAAACATTCCTGCCCTGTATTTAAAATGTATAAAAAACTTTTGTTGCGCACTAGTGTTTTTCTAAGATCGAGTAATAATCAAAGAACCTGCAGCCCTTCGATTATGTTCCTGTAATCTCGTGAAGCGTGGGCCTGAGATTCCCGCCTGTTTTGCCTGACATTCAACCACCTGGCTGATGATTTCTGGACAATGTTTGCCCTTTCAAACAAGGCATTCACTTGACTGTCCAAATCTACAGGGATGGCTATACTCCTGCTCTTGGCTGAAACAAATATTTAGACATTACATGTCAGTTGTTCCATGTTATCTATATTGTGTCTGTAATGTTTTCTATCTCATTTTCTAAACATATGGTCCTTGTATGAAAATTTGTCTAAATTATGCATATCAAAATATTAAATCATTGTGTTTCCTTTGATCTGGGTATTACAAGTGTCTGTCTGGCAATTTAAATCAGTTATTTCTACAATAAAGAGACACACGGCAATGTATTTTTTAGCTGTTAATGCCACTCCAGTGAATATAAAAATAAATATTCAAGACATGGGCTCTCACTAAACAGTTCAGTGCTCTAAACGTTACCTGTGTCTGAGAGGGTCCTAAACATTACCTGTGTCTGAGAGGGTCCTAAACGTTACCTGTGTCTGAGAGGGTCCTGATACAGGCCTCAACATGGAACCTCTGTGAGCCGTCAAGCCACTCACAGCGTATCAGACGGAAGGCCCCTTGGAGAAGTCTGACAAATACGGGCTGGTTTGTCTGATACAGAAATTTGTATTCAATGATATTTGTGACACTAAAAATGTTCTTTCAGCCATTTAAGGCAAAAACATGGGAGATTTAAAAAAAAGGTTTAATTCTGAAATATGGCTTATGCTTCAAAATCAGTTTAGGGATTAGGATACCAGGAAATGCCAAATATCATTTAATTAGAACAAATCCAGATCAAATATGATATTTAAAAATGGGTTATCTTTTCAATTTCAATGATTTATTTAACACGATTTATTGGAATTTCTTTTTTAACAATTTTTGCGACTGCATTTGTGCATAATTAAAATAATAATAGACAACTGAAAAGTGATACCTTGCACAATGAAAGTGCCTTAGTCTAGAAAATCATGTTACAAGTTTTGTGTCATTAGCTGCCTTAGGAAGAAGCAAATCTTTGGTTATTACTCTATCACTTTCTGTTTACAATGATCTATATTAGGGCTGTTAACGATTAATTTTAATTTAATAGTTAACTTTTGAAAAATTACCGAATAATTAATCGATAATTTTGATTAAAGCTGAAAATAAGATTATGACGTCATTAAACTGAAAATGTCATAAAATGCTCATTGCTTAAGCATTTAATAAAAAAAAATATTTTTAGGAGGTATTTATGTTTAAGTAGCTTGAATGTCAATGAATTTTAATTTCGTTTTTTGTTAATTTAGTAAAAACAATGTTTATTTTTTAAAATATCATTCTCCTTGTAAAAACTGCTTATTTTAAAGTTTAATAAATCGAAAAAATTGTTGAAATTTTTTTCTATAATTTCAATCTTCATTTTATTGATTAAAATAATTTTAATCGGTAAAACTTTTTACCGATTAATCGAGAAATTAATAGTTAATTTCCGCAGCCCTAATCTATATAGTAGAAGGTTCCTTACCTGTATGTTGGTGCTATAGTAGAAGGTTCTTTACCTGTATGTTGGTGCTATAGTAGAAGGTTCTTTACCTGTATGTTGGTGCTATAGTAGAAGGTTCTGTACCTGTATTTTGGTGCTATAGTAGACGGTTCTTTACCTGTATGTTGGTGCTATAGTAGAAGGTTCTTTACCTGTATGTTGGTGCTATAGTAGAAGGTTCTTTACCTGTATGTTGGTGCTATAGAAGAAGGTTCTTTACCTGTATGTTGGTGCTCTGGTCTGAGAAAGGAGAGTTGAAGAAAGTAGTGATGATATTCATGACAGTGACAGTCACATACTGCTCCAGTTCTGTGTTGGCATGTTTCCTGTCATGTGTGGCGTTGCAGACCTGGTAAATATAAACAAATAGAAAGATTTCATTGCAAACCCCATCAGACAAACTACTGTACTTAATATGGACTGACAATGTAGATTTTACTTTTAACCAAGGTTGTTAACGGTTAACCTGTCAGCCGGTCATCAGATCAGGACCGGTCCCTTTTTATCAGGACCGTTTAACCGCAACTTCAATAAGCTCGGATTATCCGGAGTTCGTTTTGTTGTGTTACGGTTAAGATGCAGGGCAACATATGAGACTAACGCGAGCGACAGTGACTTCAATTCGCTTTCACCATATTCTAGTATATAAATAATATACACGCCATCACTATTGTTTTACTTCTCCTACGGCTAAGGTATGATTTTTGAACATTTTAATTTGCTTAGTTGGCTAGGCACTGTACGAGAGCTAACACACAGTGGGTGTTTGATGTGAACAACAATCAATGTCACAACAGTTTCTAATTATATCAATTATAGTCCGTTTCTTATAAAGACAAAGAAAGCTATAAAAGCATATGACACTGTGACCTATCGGCATTCCTGGATCACATTTATATCAAAACTGATATTTTCTTTAAAAAATGTAATTGTTATGCGCTGGAAGGGAAGTACGGTGAGTGTACCTCAAACATTATTTGAACAGAAAAAATGGGGGGAACGTGTGCGCAGTAAAATTCAATTATTCTGGCGAATCGACGAGTGAAAAATAATATGGTATTTAAATAAATGCAATTTTATCAACTCTGTATGCTTTATAAGATTTATAATTTTACTGCTATTAATTTTTAATTCATGAGTTGATCGGCATCACACACAAGAGAGGTAAACACGACAGGGCGAGGCAGGGTGTGAGGAGTGGGTTTTTTAAACTAAGGAAAAATACCTCGCTAACTTTAACGAACGATTTAACCGGTCCTCTTCTTTCGAACAGTTAATCACAAGTTACTTAATTCTTTGGAAGTTTTTTTTTTAATTCGCTGAATTGAGGGCATCGCGGTTAAGAGCTGGACACAAGCGGGTGAAGCGGGTTTTGATGCCACCATCAGACGACACAAGAGGCAAAATCATTCTGCATTTGACATAAAATTACTTATTACCACGTAGATATAAAATTTTTATGTTTTCTAAAAAATTCTTTTGTGTGCGTTGGAAGAGAGGCATAGCGCATCACAGCTAAACACAAGCGGGCGGTGATGTGACATTTTTTGAAGTCACCATCAGACTGCCCAAGGCAAAATTTGATACACACTCTTTTTGTTGGTTCTCAAATAATTTTGGAAAAATACCGACCGGACAGTAAAACTGTCTTTTTAAAAATGTTAACCGGTTCTCACAAACGAACTGACTTGACAACATTTGATAACATGCTGTTTGAATACTGTTAATACATAAAATTAAATATTAATCATTACAGTTTACTTCTTTGTGGGAACGATTTTTAAAAATTTGCTGTTTTGACTGTAGCGTAGTAGAGGTTAACACTAGCGTACATAATACATAATAGGTGCTGGGATGTCAAATCAGACAACACAGGGCAAAAATTCAATGCTTTCTCTTGTTGGTTCACAAAACATAATAAAAATTGGGACAGAGGGTTAACCGGTCTTTTTATAAAAAGTTAGCCTGTGTTCAAAAACAAACGGTCCTAACAACGTTACTTTTAACTAAGAAAATCAACCAATGTGTGGTGAATCTAAGAAATGTTTTGTTGATCTCGAACTGCATGAGATGAAATGAACAATCTGATTTTTTGGGAAGGTTGTCCCATAAAAAACATTGCTGAAACCTAAATGCAATATCATAATGATATAGCTCCAGTGAAACCAGGGGATTGGTGAAAAAATTCTGACAAAAATTAATATATCTAAATGGAATTTTAAAATTCATTTCTATAGCTGTATAATGAATTCTATTCACTAAATTAAAATAATATTAAGAATATTTAGACTGATATTTTTCATAAAAACTGATAAATTCATTCAACTGGATGTATTCTTGGCAGTTAAGAAAATACAAAAAACTCTAACTGCACACTCAGAATAAACAGATTACAGCTGCTGCTAATGAACAGTCAAAAAAAATTCAATCTCCACTTACCATAGCAATATCCACCAAGAAGTTTTCAAACAAGGTCCACATGTGTTTGCTGGCATAGATCTCCTTCATCTCTACCTCAGTGTCCACATAACAGTGGTTGAGAAAGTTGATGTAAGCCGTCTTCACCTGTTACAAGTTGTAGTCAATATTTGGGTCAAGTCAGCAGCCACAACAACAAAAACTATTTAAATGTACCCAGTGGCGTAGCTAGAGGGGGGTGGTGGGGGGCGGTCCGCCCCGGGCGGCACGCATTTTGAGGGCGGCATTTGTGGGCAGTTAAAAAGTAAAGCCATTTCCAACAACTGCCCTTTGATTTTTTGAAGAGGTAAAATAATGTTGAAACAAAAATGTTCATAATTTTGAGTCTTAATAAACGGGTCGCACAACATATGTTGTTATAACTAACGCAAACTCGTTAAAAAGTTTAAGTTTGCTCAAAAAAGGTATCGATTTGTTTTGAAAATCAATCAATAAACGTAATAGAAAATATGAAAACTATACACAAAAACACGTCCTTGCTGGGCCGAAAAATATGTGCTATTAATATCACCATGGCAGTTTTTGCGTGGAATTTCTATACGTGCAGAAGGATTCGTGAACAAGTACCTAAATGGCTTGGTGGCTCAAACTTGCGTTTTACTTGCAAGTAGCAATTTAGGTTACTGTTTCAGTTATTATAATAGTATTGTAAGGAAAGGGAATTATTAAATTTACTTCGTTTATATTGCATTAAAGTACCATACATCAAAATTGGTTATTTATTAAAATGTAACGCCTATCCAATTAAAGTAATGTGCAAATAATTTGAATTATGACCAGAATATGAAAGTTTTCAAATTTCTCCATTAATTAACACCGCAATAGGCATACATAGCAACGTACAATGAAAGAGCTAATACGTCAGCGCAGATTGAGATGGATTGGCCACACCCTTAGAAAGCCTACATCCAGAATTGTGAGACAAGCCCTCACTTGGAACCCCCAGGGCAAGAGGAAAAGAGGTCGACTCAAAATGACCTGGAGAGGGGAACTGGAGACAGACTCCAAAAAGAATGGGCACAGCTGGGGACAGCTAGAGAGATTGGCACAGGACCGGGATGCCTGGAGTGCCTTTGTTCGTGGCCTATGCCCCAGATGGGACGATTGGCATTGATGATGATGAAAAGGCATTAAATTTGGATCAGCAAAACTAACTAGTAAAGCAAGATCAGATGCTGGAATTCTACTTGATTCTTTGCAAACTTTTTCTTTTGCATGTTTGATGTTATAATCTCAATTTAGTAATTTTTTTAATTAAAAAAAAATTAAATATTTTTATTATTATTTTTGTTTTAAATTAATGCCAACCCATTTCATGGAACAAAGTGATAAGCTAATACAAAACGCTGTTATATCAGCCAAAAGAATTGGTGAAGAAATATGAGTGTTGAAAATTTAGAAGACGTGGTTATATCATTAAAACAAGAAGTGCAACGGGAATTGTTTTTATCAATGGATAGAATTTAAAAAGAAAAGATCGCTTTGATAAGGTGCATATCCTTGTTAGAAAATATTCGTATATAACACCATATAACATTCTAAAGAACAATTTGCACATAAAAAAATTACTGTTTTGACATTGATAAAGAAAATTTCAATATTGAAAGAAAAATTATAGTGGTTTTTGTACCTCTACCTACACTACTAGAAGAGGCGTTACATTAGAAAAATGAGGGGAAAGACCTTTTCATCTATTTAATTTTTTTTCAACGGTGTAGATTGAAAAAATATGTGCCCAAAAGAAAAATTGTAATTTTGCTAAGCATTTTCTCAACAACTGCTATCAGTGTTGCTATTTGTAAAATAAGCTTCTCCAATCTGAAGTTCATAAAAAAAATATCTTTGTTCCACAATGAATGATTTAAGACCATAAAATCTTGCAATATTGGCCATAGAACAAGATATTACAAATAATTTAACATTTTGAAAGCATAACACGGTTTTTCTGCTATGAAAATTAGTAAAGTAAATGTATAAATATGTGTACATACTAATGCATACAATTTCTTTGTGAAAAATCATTCATCTACGCGGTGGTCAAGTGGTAGCGCGCTCGACTTTCGTACAGATGGTCACGAGTTTGAATCCACGCGAAGGCGAGGATTTGTTCTTGGGCCGGAGGAGTCCCCGAGTCACCCAGCTCTGAATGGGTACCTAACTAGACAATAGTTAGGCGGCTGGGGTAATGCGTGGAACCCCTATAGCCGTGGCCTGTGATCGCTGCATCACTTGCCAACAGATCATCTCTCATGGTCTGTGGACGCAATTATCTTCTGCATAGAAGGAGCGTCTGTATATCTAAGATAAGATCTATAATACAAACTAAAAGCACATTAATTGGTAATATTTTTTGTAATAGGCCAGGGATGTCCAAACTTTTTGCATGGCGGGCCATATTCCTTTATGCAAAGATATCCGCGGGCCGGGTTAAAATAATAATTTAAAAATGACATAGTATGATGAGTTTTTATCGTAAAATTTTAATGTGACTGGTGAAACTGAGATCTTGAATGCAGTAAGTGGTGAGGTCAGGCTCAATGCCATGGTTTTGATACATATGATATCACGTAGTTGAGGGTCACTTATTCTCGTCCTCACACAGATCTTGTTAAAATTCATAACTGAAAATGTCTGCTTACACAAGTATGTCGAGCCAAACAAGCAAAGCATTTTTTTAAAACAAATGTTCGAATTCCTTTTAAACTCTCTTTAACCATAAAGCTCACTCTAAAAGTTAAAGAGAAGAAATTGTCTGCTGCGACATTCAGCATCAGTTTGCAGCTCAATGAATTCCCGCTGCAGATTGCCGCAGTATTATCAAAATCTACAGAGAAATATGAAGATTTAACAAAAACAACCATGTTTATCTTTTCAATAGTTATTAAGTCATGAAAGCGTCTTTGAAATTCATCAGCCAAGGATGTGATATCTGCATCATACCTATGCATTTGCCAATTGAAGCTTCTTTCTGGTAAACTTGTCATGATTTCCTGCAGTGAGGGGAAATGTGTGGTATTAGGCTGCATTTGAAAAAGTTGCCTTTGAAAAAGTTGCAGCTTGTTCCCAAAGTCCTTGATATGTGAATATAATTGGCTTACCACTGCATTGTGCCCTTGGAGAATTGTGTTAAGAAGGTTTATATGTCTTTTCACATCAACCGAAAATGCAAACTATGCAAGACAAGCAGCATCAGATAGTTCTGGAAATG
>MUZC01000156.1:215064-248173 GCA_002072015.1 Radix auricularia
AAAGAACTTCTTTATGAATGATACAGTGAAGTTTAAAAACTTTGCCAGCCTGACTAAGCTGACTTTGTTACAGACAAGTTTTGCTTGTCAACTGTGCTCAAGAGTCATGGCGATAGCCATCAGTAATAAATAAAGATATTGTTTACTTGGTAATTTAAAGTCATACACAGCAGAACAAACAGAACCAAATACATTTGTTCCCCTTGTCGGTCTTAAAGACTGAAGTCTAGTAATTGGTAAACAATACAATGTTATCTACTTTTTCCATCCTTTGACGTACTCAAAACGGTAAAAGTTGTCGACTTTTCTTATATTTAATGTTGTTAAAAAATAATACGTAAGTTAATTAATTATTTCAGATGAGGCCGCGGGCCAGTAAAAATTGCTTCGCGGGCCGGACTTTGGACATCCCTGTAATAGGCTTTGCCTAATTTGGTGGGGAGGGGCAGGTGTGGGCCTGCGACCTCAGTAACTTTCTTGTTGCCTTTAAAAAAAAGTATCTTGTATTTTTATAAGTGTGTATTTATATGTATACCATTTTATGCGGTCTCTTTTATTACTGCTTACATAATATTTTCCCCATCTTTACTTCGCTTCAATTACAATTATTTATTCATGTTTAATAATGTATAAAAATCCATCAAATGATTGACTTAAGGGGTCAGCCATAAATGACTTCACGCTATTTTTGCTGATTTTTTACCCCCTACCCCTCGTAACTTGTCCTCATAAAAACTTAGACCCGTTTTTCCATATGACGTCACAAAGCTTTGGCCACCTCCTCCTCCCATAAAACCATTTATTTGGAAATTAAAAATGAGGATGTTTTAAATCAATTTTTTGTTATCTAAATATGTTTTTAGTGTAAGGCAGCACTATAATATAGTAACACGCGTGAAGTCATGTAAATCGTCATTAAATAAAATTCAGTAATCAAATATTTAAGTGTAACTTTTATTTAAAGTTACGTGTTTTTGATGTGACATCACCTTTATTAAACATTCCCCCTCGTCACAAATGTAATAATCCCCATAGCCTTCGCGTGACGTCATTTGTAGATGGCCTTTAAAGGGGCGGCAAATTGGAGACCGCCCCGGGCGGCAAAAGGTCTAGCTACGCCACTTATTGTACCTTAAGTTTAGTCTGTAGTTTTTCAAAATCAAAGATATAAAACCGAAAAAATAGGGGTGAAGAGAAAATAAATTGGGCAGATTTTTATTCAACAAGTTTTAAAAAGCTATAATAATATTTTAAAAAGATATTAAAAGATCTTTTGTAGTTATATAATTGTTTTAGGGAAATCATATATTTTAAAAAAATATTTTGAAAATATTTTTAAAGATGGTAATTTGACATTTTGCTGTGATATCACGAAGTCTATAGAAAAAAAATGAATGGGTATTTATTTCATTGCCACAATAATAAAATCACGAAAAATCTTGGTTAACAAAATCTTAATTGTTAAAAAAAAAAATCAAACCTCCTTGTATTCTCAATAACTATAGGAATGCCTCTCAAGAGGAAATCAACAGCTAAAATTGAGAACTGTTTTAAGCCCAGACCTACCTCAGGAATACAGTCCGGATGAACAACAACTTTGACAATATCGTCCAGCGGCAGCAGGGAGTGGCATTTGATCTCCGTGTACACATTCTTGCCCTCGGTGCACAGGGCCAGCAGCTGGACCAGGTTGATGTGGTAGTTGAGGGCACTCTTCTCGTTGACCCGGTCCTTCTCCGACTGCATCAGCTCAATCAGGTGTTCAAAGCTGGATGGCTCGTTGTAGAAAACAAGGACGTCCTCCCCAACATTGACCAGCTACAGAAAAGGGAGGAAACTTTTTAATGATTGGTTAACCTTTATTTACGCTAACAGTTGTGGATAAAACATAAGCATGGAATGAACAAATCAAATATGTTTATGAGTTCATCTGAAATGGCACTAAATTTAAGTTTAAGATGAACTTACAATCACTCTAATTTATTAACTCAATAGCTCCTGAAGGGCTACTTCCGTATCTATTCCATATTCCGTGCAAAAGGGAAGCAACTTCGTTAAGCCTTTGATTGCATGAGGAAAATGCCTTTCTTTTCTAAATATATTCTTTTATCTTAAAAATAAAATGATTAACACATCCAGGAATGAATTAAGGTGAATAATAATATAACGTGCACTGCAAAAAAATGACGATTAAAGACCGATATCACGATTTTCAACACCTCTGGTGAATACACACTGGATAGAGACACGTCAAACTAATTCACACATAGATCGAAAGTGAAATCTCGTAGAATCACACAAAAGACGGAAGTCTCGAGGAAAGCGAGATTTCGATGCTATTTTTAACGAAAAATGCGAGAGTGCGTCGCTAGGCGAACAGTCGCATTTGGACGCATCTGTACGGATCCCTATAAGGACGCATTTAGTCGCTAATGAGTTAACCATTTTAATTTGCAAAAAAAGGGAAAATGTATTGCTTATCAACAGAAACCTGAAAAAAGCGTTGCTTGTCCAGGTAACTTTTGTAAGCCAAAGGTAATTTTGTACCACCTTGTATTATGTGCTGCCAGATGTGCTGATATGTGCTACAGGATGTGCTCAACTATGCTGCAGGATGTGCTGACTCACCTCTGACATGACTAGATCTTGGCACCTCCTGATGTACTCCCCCTCAGCCTTGACTATGGTCTGGAGGAACTTCAAGTACTGCACATGTCTGCCATGGGTCTCAATGTTGTGGACAAAGTGCTGAATGACCCTGTCACTGACCTCATTGCACAGCTGGGCGTTGTCTTGAAACATGGATTTCATTGTCTCAGCCTCCAGCAGCTGTAGGTTAAGGGAAAAAATATTTCCTTATTATTAGTATTATTACTATCTGGGTTCAAGTTTGTAACAATAATCAAAACAACAAAATTAATAAACTTTGGCTAAAAATCTGAATAATTTTTTTAAAAAAAGTAAGCTAAATAAACACTACATATTAGAATCTCAGTTCTCAACAGCTATAGGGAGAGAGAAAGATGAGACTGAGAGGGAACAGCTGACCCCCGGTGTTAGAAACAGTTCAAGCTTGTCCTCCAGAAGGCACTGGTTGGGCTGGTTGTTGAGACAAAATGCCTGGAGAAACTCGTGGGCCAGCTTCATCAGCTCATTCATGCGACTGTCCAACTCCTGGGGACAACAAGAAAATATTTACTATTGGCAGAAACCTTAGCAAATTAGGTCAGTAAATAAACAAGTGTGAAATAAATGAATATTGATCAATAATAATATTTTTTATTTTTTTTAATAGAGTGAGGTTTAAATGATTTATTTGACAACATATAACTGCATGCACATAACCAGGGGGCACACAAAGAAAAGCCTTGACCTTGTCGTATGTGATGCCCAGTAGCTCCAAAATGACATAGTGAGCATTCATATTTCTCAGAAGTCTTTGCTCATGCTTGCGCGCCTTCTTCAGGTCCCCAGCTTCCTGGATGCACAGCTTGGTCAATCTTTGCAGGATCTGTCAAGCAGACGGAAGTCTTGCATTACAAATGACATTTAATTAAATGAAAAAAGACAAAAGTCATTAAAATTGACAGTTTTTAAGACTTGACAAACATGTGAAGTATTTTTGTTAATCCCATTAAAGTTGCATTATTGTTGCCACATTCATCATTACAGTCAATACATTGTGGTTAGCCACTTTCCAGAGAAGTTTGGTAGTAGAAGCTCTTTCAACATTATTGTTGCCACATTCATCATTACAGTCAATACATTGTGGTTAGCCACTTTCCAGAGAAGTTTGGTAGTAGAAGCTCTTTCAACATTATTGTTGCCACATTCATCATTACAGTCAATACATTGTGGTTAGCCACTTTCCAGAGAAGTTTGGTAGTAGAAGCTCTTTCAACATTATTGTTGCCACATTCATCATTACAGTCAATACATTGTGGTTAGCCACTTTCCAGAGAAGTTTGGTAGTAGAAGCTCTTTCAACATTATTGTTGCCACATTCATCATTACAGTCAATACATTGTGGTTAGCCACTTTCCAGAGAAGTTTGGTAGTAGAAGCTCTTTCAACATTATTGTTGCCACATTCATCATTACAGTCAATACATTGTGGTTAGCCACTTTCCAGAGAAGTTTGGTAGTAGAAGCTCTTTCAACATTTCAAAGTCTGTCTCTTCCTTGGCTCTACAGTAACTTCAGTTTTTAACAAACATCATTGTGCCCTAATAATTAGGGACCAGCCGGGTAGACATTTTCTACCGGGTACCAAATCCGATTTACTATTTGCCAGATCCGGGCGCTAACCAAGTACTAGGGTTCTTACATGAAAATCAGAATTAATGAGTAAATATGGCACTAGTCAGGCTAGTCGCTAGAAGTAAACAAGAAATTTTCCTTGAGAATTAGTTTATTAACTTTATATCTTTATAATTTCAAATTATTAATTTCTATAATTAGGTAACATTTGTTATATTTTAAACAATATCTAAGCATACTAAGGCGGCTGGATAGCGAAGTCTGGTGGCTGGGTATAGAAGTCAATAGTGCGGTCGCTTCACAAGCTGAGGGTGTGGGATAGAGCCCACGTTAAAGCCATTATAAGAGTGTTGAGAAATGACTAACAATAAGAGAGTCCTCCACTGAATGTTCTAATGGAAAAATTAGAACCCCCTACGATCTCGAAAAAAAAAAAGATGTATGGGACTAATTAAATTTTTTTTTATACTAATCTTGATATTTATCGCTTAGTTCAGAAAAACTCGATATCCTGCCAGGGCGAATGTCTTGAGCTATTTCCGGTTGGTCCGTAGTAATAACCTAATATCATAAAACTTGTTTCAAGTCATCTCTCAAAGACAGAGTTTTCAGACATCTCCTTTTCAATTAAAAACAAGATTAGCTTAGTCCTTTAATCTACCTAAATCTATTAAGGTAAACCATCTTCATTGTCAGTTGATATTGAAGCAAATACAAAAGGTAATTCCACAATATTCTTTAAAATAAAAGAAGCTACAAGCTACAAAAACACAAAGTAAAAATAAAAAATACTATTTGTTTACATAAAAATTTAAATGAGTAGGATTAAACTTTAAAAAAGAAGATTTGAGATGATTAGGTAGAGCTAAGCTCTGAAGCTAAATATGTAAAAATTAAATTTCAAAACCCCCCAAAAAAACTCAAAAATTATTGGCTACATTTAGAAAACACTATTTTCTAATACTTAAAATATATAAAATTATATTTGTTCCCTGCTTCATTACAAAACTGAATCCTTTATTAATTTTGATCCCTTCGAATGCCATTTAAGACTGTTCAAAATAACAGGTGTTACTATGTGCAACCAAAGACAAATATGACTATGAAATTTTATCATTCATGTGTAAATTAAAGCATGTGCCCAGAATTCAAGTATATATATATTTAAAAATTTCCTCCACAACACAGACCAGCAGGTTTTTTAAAATAGTTATAACAAATTTACAAACATTCAAGTTTAAAGAGCTCCCAAAAAATCTTAATGTGCTATACCTGTATTTTTTTTCTTGTAAATATGAATCAATCCAATAACCACCACCAACAATTGCTACTACAGAAGACCAGTTAGAGTGATATACCCCTTAAGTTGTGTTATTTTAAAATGTATAAATCACTACAACTATCAGATATTAAAGAGCATGTGACAAAAAATGTCCACAATTTTGAAAGTGTTGTAAACAGTAACTCAGAGTAGGCCAAAAGATCACACAGGATAGAATATTAAATAAAATTAAAAAGAAATAAAATTACTATTAAAAACTATTTGAAACCATTAAAAGTGCTTTAAGATCAATGGTTATTGAATCTATTACATTGGCACATATATGGTTTATTAAGAAAAGTCAAGCTCATTATGTTTCATGTATTATTTATGATTTTCAGATCACTCAAGATTTTATGAATAAAATTGTTTTGTATAAATTTTTTTTTGAGTTTTTCATTTTCTAGTTAATTGTTTATGACTTGAACCAAACAACTGTAAATTTTTGTTACAAATCAAAAATGTTCAACGAACAACTTATTTATTTGCTTATTTAATGCTACTTTAAAATTTACTCTTTAAATAAATCAACTTCATAAATGAGAATAAACTCAAATGATTAAAACAACCAGCCATTCTTGTTGTGTTGTTTGAACATCTCTAGCCAATCCCAGAAATTGCCAAGTTGTTACAAATGACCCAATGTTTATCAAGCCGAACAAGACAATCTAAGACAGTGATACTGTTACAATATTCAACACTGAGAGCTTCTAACTGAGGACCTTTTTGTTGGAGCTTTCTGTCGGCTCAATGCACAACTTGGTTAGCCTTTGTAGGATCTATCATGGAGGATACACAAAGTTGACTTGTCAATAATAAACATACATCTATTGAAAAGATGGACAGCATTAAGTGAACACAATCATAACATAGGAAACTGGTTTCTTGTGAGGTCCAAAGAAATCCAGCTTGTAAAGTATTGATATCTTTTTGCTATTAGTTCAAGATCTTCCAATAAACACAAAGTAACTTCTAGATTATGATTATATTAAGAGGGTTGCTCAAAAATGGCCTGTGGGAAACAAGTGTCATTAACAATTTTCGATAGGAGTTACTTGCTTTTATCATCATTTCTTGGTGCCAATTTTGTGTACAGCTGTTAAACAGAAATGTTTACTTTATTTAAAATATAATACTGACATAAAGTGTGATTCAATTTTATATTTTTCTTTACCTTTCTTACATTAAATACAAATTTTGTATAGATTTTGTTGAAGACACATTTAAATATAGAATTGCTAATACCTTTAAGTAGAAAAGACAATAAAATATTGCAACATTCCCAACAGCTTTCACCGGGAACAGCCCTTTTGGGTTATTCAATAACCAATACAGTATATGATTCTGAGAAGAAGGAGGCAGCTGAAAGCCTGGCCATGGCCACATATCTTAAATGGACTTACTGCCTTGATGGTCTTGTAGTTGACACTAGAGTCACTGCTGATGGGTGGTCCTAGATCAAGATCAATGGCAGACTCAGACTCGGGGTGGCCCTGCACATCAAAGATAACTTTATTAACACAACTCAACTGAAGCTTTAATATCTTCAAAGAATATGATGGTAGCAAGGTGGTACAGAAGGAATTAGTTGCATGAGATTTTAACTCGGAGAATGATGTAGGCAAATTGTTTAGCAAATTACATTTTTTTACATTCTGTGTTGATTACCATTGTGATGACAGATCCCAGTGTGTGTATTTGAAAGAATCCAATAAATGAGTTTAATCATGTATAAGGTACACAATACAGGCTGTTTTTGTGATGATGTGTATGATTCATTGCAATATTTGTAATCTTCATAATTTAAATCATTTTTTAATTGATTAGATTGAAAATAAATGCAACAAAGTCTGAATCAATTCAAAATTAAATGTAATTTATATTAAATGCATCACTGGTTTGTTATTTGATTGTCAGGATGGCAAATACTTTGTTCTTGGGCCTTTAATAATTTATAACAACTTACTGGATGATCTTTTTTCTTTGATTTCTTTTCAAGTTTCTCCGATGCCTCTTTCCCCTCTTCGCCCTCATCGTTGGTGGACTTTTTCTTTTTCTTCTTGGGAGCATCATCCCCGTGTTTACTTTTGTAGACCCAGAGCTCAGACTTCTCCACCAGCAGACGGAGTTTATCTAGGTCAGATTTGATTTGACGGTAGTTCTCCACATCACTGGTGGTGACCAGAAGTTGGACCTAAGTTAGTAAAATAAATAACATTTTCATCATGACAAGAAAAGTTTATTAGATTTGATTCAAGTTACAGATTTAAAACTTAAGAAATAAAAATAAGACTAATAAATTTCTCCACACTTTTTAAGGATTTTACCTAGTGGGAAATAGTTAAGAGATGCAGAAGATTCCTATTTATTACTATTTAGATTATTATTTGTTTAACAATAATCAAATATATTTCATTTAAAAGTTGCAAGAAAATTTTCCTGCCCTACTAAAGTAGGTCACTATTATTTATCTTATATGTTACAGACGCTCCTTCTGTACAGAAGGATGGCCCACTCACCTGTGTGAAGGCATTGAGGACCTCCTATTAAAGCAGGTCGCTATTATTTGATGGCCCACTCACCTGTGTGAAGGCATTGACGACCTCCTATTAAAGCAGGTCACTATTATTTGATGGCCAACTCACCTGTGTAAAGGCATTCAGGACCTACTATTAAAGTAGGTCGCTATCATTTGATGGCCCACTCACCTGTGTAAAGGCATTCAGGACCTACTATTAAAGCAGGTCGCTATTATTTGATGGCCAACTCACCTGTGTGAAGGCATTGAGGACCTCCTATTAAAGCAGGTCGCTATTATTTGATGGCTAACTCACCTGTGTGAAGGCATTGACGACCTCCTATTAAAGCAGGTCGCTATTATTTGATGGCCAAATCACCTGTGTGAAGGCATTGACGACCTCCTATTAAAGTAGGTCGCTATTATTTGATGGCCAACTCACCTGTGTAAAGGCATTGAGGACCTCCTGGCGCTGAGAGAAATGTCTGAAGAGCAGCTGCAGAGCACCTGAGACAAGAGACGGGTAGTTGTGCATGACCATGTTTAGTAGCACCCTGAGAAACATCTTGCCACCTTGGCCATCAAGGTCCAACTCATCACTGCATAGAGAAAAAAATAGAAATTGTCACGGTTCCACCATGAGCAATGGGTGACAAAGCTTATTGACAGGAAGATAGGAGCTGCTTACACAGACTTCTCTCTTTACCCACATTTAACACAACTGCTGTTTTCATAGAAAGGAATGAATAGAAAGGTAACAACAAAAAGGTAATATCCATGCAGCTCAGAGTTAGAATGCAAAGCCTCAGTTTACAGCGGCACACCTGGCATTCCGAAATGGCAAAGGGCTTTCAGAAAGAAAAAAAAAATAATTAATTTAAAGAAAAATTCAGTAACAGGTTAAAACATAAACATACTTGCCAACTTCAAGGAGCTGAAAGCTGGTGCAGAGTTGAAAACAAACAAACTTTTTCAAAATAACAAAACAAATATAAGTTTGATTTTCATCTATGCTAGTTGTAAATAATGTGCAATCCCACTCAATTATCTTTATGTTTTTATGGTTTATTATGCAGGAATTCATTATAAAGTATCTGATATTTATTAAAAGGGATCTTGATTCATAATCTTAAAATTAAGATGAAAACAGTATGGGGTCTCAATTAACAACAATTAATATCAGTACGGTCTCAGTTAACAAACATAAGTACAGTCTCAGTTAACAAACATCTGTACGGTCTCAGTTAACAAACATCAGTACTGTCTCAGTTAACAAACATCAGTACTGTCTCAGTTAACAAACATCTGTACGGTCTCAGTTGACAAACATCAGTACTGTCTCAGTTAACTAACATCTGTACGGTCTCAGTTGACAAACATCAGTACTGTCTCAGTTAACAAACATAAGTACTGTCTCAGTTAACAAACATCAGTATGGTCTCAGTTAACAAACATCAGTACTGTCTCAGTTAACAAACATCAGATGGTCTCCGTTAACAAACATCAGTACGGTCTCAGTTAACAAACATCAAACATCAGTACGGTCTCAGTTAACATACAAGTATGGTCTCAGTTAACAAACATCTGTACGGTCTCAGTTAACATACAAGTATGGTCTCAGTTAACAAACATCAGTACTGTCTCAGTTAACATACAAGTATGGTCTCAGTTAACAAACATCAGTACTGTCTCAGTTAACAAACATCAGTACGGTCTCAGTTAACAAACATCAGTACTGTCTCAGTTAAACATCTGTACGGTCTCAGTTAACAAACATCAGTATGGTTTCAGTTAACAAACAGCAGTACGATATCTGTTAACAAACATATGTATGGAGTCAGTTAACAAACATAAGTATTGCATCAGTTAACAAACATCAGTATGATCTCCATTAACAAACATCAGTATGGTCTCAGTTAACAAACATGAGTATGGTCTCAGATAACAAACATCAGTATAGTCTCAGTTAACAAACATCAGTATATCAGATATAATGAAATTTTGGTCTTAAAACCACATTTATCCATATTTATGAGTTTCTTAAAATTCTTTTAACGGATGTGACCAAAATAACCTATGAATGACTGAGCGTACATAGGGGTGCCGCCAGGTACAGGAAAGTGGATGGATGAGATGCAAACAGGGTATGAATGAGCCTGACAAAACGCTGTTTTGTGACGTCTTGTCAGGCTCACCCATACCCTGTTTGTGACATCTTGTCAGGCTCACCCATACCCTGTTTGTGATGTCTTGTCAGGCTCACCCATACCCTGTTTGTGACGTCTTGTCAGGCTCACCCATACCCTGTTTGTGATGTCTTGTCAGGCTCACCCATACCCAGTTTGTGACGTCTTGTCAGGCTCACCCATATCCTGTTTGTGACGTCTTGTCAGGCTCACCCATACCCTGTTTGTGACGTCTTGTCAGGCTCACCCATACCCTGTTTGTGACGTCTTGTCAGGCTCACCCTTACCCTGTTTGTGATGTCTTGTCAGGCTCACCCATACCCTGTTTGTGACGCCACGTCAGGCTCACCCATACCCTGTTTGTGATGTCTTGTCAGGCTCACCCATACCCTGTTTGTGACGCCACATCAGGCTCACCCATACCCTGTTTGCATGTTATCCATCCACTTATCTATAAGCTTGATTGCGGTCTCACCCAGATTCCCTCAAGGTACAGGAAGGTATTTTCTTAAATTTTAATGCTAAACAAAGTCAATAGTTACATTAAAGAAAATGTTCTGAAAATGATATATCTCTTTGGTAAAGACCCATCAACAGCTTCTCCAAGAACCATGAACACAAAACGCACTCACCTGCCACCAAAGACATCCTCAGCTTGTGTGGCTATGCTGCCAAGATCCAGACCTTCAAAGCCCCCGACAACAACAACAACAACAAAAATATAAAAAGAGAGACAGGTTTTTTAATATCAAGTAAAAAGCTTAAAATAACGATTAAAAAAAAAACAAATTATTCTTATCACTCATTTTAAATTTGAAAAAAAATATTCGTTTTTTGCTAGTCCTTTTTCTTTTGTTAAAGGCACTTATAAATAAAAATGTTTTAAAAAATAAGTTTAATATATTTTCTGTATTACTAAAAACTTCCAAAAGTAATTTCAGGTAACTTTTTGCAAGTAGCAAAGGCTTGACTAGCGAAACTACATTTAACATTTAAAAGATCAACAACAACAAAAAACTTATTTGAGCCGAACCAAATGACTAAAGATCAAAAGATATATTCATTAACACCTAGACCCCATTTTGAAACCCTTCCAGATATTTTCGTAATTTTCAAAGATTATATGAAACAATTTTATACTGTTACCTGTGTACAATAAGTAAATACAACACACTGAATAGTTGCAAGTTATCAATTATTGAAACTTTAATTTTTTACTTGAGTTTAAAGAATTAACTCAAGATTTTTTACACACCTAATTACCAAAAAGATGAAATAACTTTGAATAATTGTACATATTAATTAACACAATATAAAAATATTTTTATAAATGAAACAATTTTCTAAGACTGGTTTAGAAAAAAGTTTTTGTTAATAAAAGAAAAGAGAAGCTCTAAAAAAAGTTCAAGCGTAAGTCATATTCTCTAGGGATATCTTAAAATGCATCCTTTGTTAAAAACTAGGAACAAAAATGACATTATTTTAGAAGATATAGTTAAAGTTACCAAAGTTCAATGCTTGAGATTTTTAGATGTAATTATGATAGATAAGCTGTTATTTTCAGGGCACTTTAACATCTGTAGGTAAAGCAGACATCTGCAGGAAGTTTAGCTTAACTTTGAGGTAAAGCAGACATCTGCAGGAAGTTTAGCTTAACTTTGAGGTAAAGCAGACATCTGCAGGAAGTTAAGCTTAACTTGAGGTAAAGTAGATATCTGCAGGAAGTTTAGCTTAAGAATACAGGAAGATATCAACAACAAAACATTTACACTGTGTCAGAATTTATGATTAAAAGTGAACTTTGAGCCATATACAGACGGACCTCACTAAGTCGAACTCAAGGTACCCGAAAGTCTGATGTTTCAAATGAAGGGATGCCAACTTGGCTTTGACATACCAACACCACTGAAAAAGCACCCCCCCCCCACACACACACACTTTAATCCCTCTAAAGTGGGATGGAGGTGGAGTAAGATTTTTCTTTTTAAGAAGAGTCACAGCATGCAGAAAAGAGACGCAGAGTGGTTACTTTTCTTCCAGCCACTCATTTTTCTTGCTTGGTTATTTTTGGTCTCAAAATAGACGTCCTACTTGCAACAATCGCTTAATCTCTTGTGGAATGCATTAAGAAAAGAATTTGCGTCCATTAACTTGGTTCTATGGAACACATGTTCTGAAATATCTTACCAGAAAATAACCCAAACGCCATGGAAAATTTGACTAATAGAGGTTGGAAGCCATGGAAAATTTGACTAATAGAGGTTGGAAGCCATGGAAAATTTGACAAAGAGGTTGGAAGCCATGGAAAATTTGACTAATAGAGGTTGGAAGCCATGGAAAATTTGACTAATAGAGGTTGGAAGCCATGAAAAATTTGACTAATAGAGGTTGGAAGCCATGAAAAATTTGACTAATAGAGGTTGGAAGCCAAGAAATTTTCAAGTTAAGGAGATCTAAAATACGTAAGTCTTATGGAATTTGGCCAGAATCTAAAAAATTAATTTGATATATAAGGAGGTTTTCATATTAGGGAATTTCGACTTAGCGCAGTCCAACTGTACTTATACACAGAACTCTGACATTTCTCCAAATTTAGTCTGTGTGGATGATATAAACAATCAGTAGGAAAATACTTGTTGACTGATACACAATTTAATTACTGTGAGTACACCTTGTAAAAAATGAAGCTTTTCCTACTGTATCTTAGTTGTTCAGAAAAAGTTTTAAAATTTAAAAAAAAACAACAAATTTTTAAAAATAAAATGTAAGAAATGTTTGAAATGAAATGCAATAACAAATTGCTAAATTTCAGTACAAATATCTCTGCAAGAGGTGGCAGTGAAAGGCTATGTGATTAACTGGGGTGTAAAAGGGGTTCTATAAAAAAATACTGTGAAAGACATGCAAGGCTGGACAAAAAAATCTCACAACATAGCATTTGTAAATTAGAACATGTATGGCTAGTGGTGAAGACTTGAACATTTCAATGTGTACAGCTAGTGATGAAAACTATGTCAGTTGTAATTAATATTTCAGTATTACTTTGTATGCTGTTTATATAATGCTCTTAAAAAGACCTTGATCTTTGACAATATTTCGTAAAAAAAAGAAAAGAAATTAAATTTCTTTGTTAAAAAACTGTACAAAAGTGTTATCAATCTCTTAGAAAACAAAAATTAATGGTGTGAAAGTTATTTACGCCATCAAAGTGCGATATAAAGTCTGGTTCTGGAAGACGTTAATTGTAGGTCCGGAAACTCTTTGGTAAAGCCAAGCATATCAAGAGAGGACTAGGAAACAACAGGCTGGCCTGAAAGTGGGTGACAAGACTCAAAGAGACAGAAAGACCTACGTATGTTAGTGTTTGACTTGTACACCGGGCTGTTATCTAGCTGGGGTTGTATCTGGGACTTAAACATGGCCAGAATCCAGGCCAGGCGGTAATCCAGCCGCACATGCATCAGGTACTAGGTGCACATAGGTCAAAAGGTCAGATACATGGTTTGTTAGCATAGCGCATAGCTTATAAGCCCATTCATACATAACTTGATGTCAGATAAAACAGCACCTGTAATATCTTAAATGGTATACAAATAGATTCTCTTTGCCCCAGTAATTTATTCGTTTAGTTTTGTTGTTTTAAGGTAGAGGTGTTTTCCTTGCTACTGCAAAATGAAATAGGCTTTTAGATTTAATTAATGCCCAATAGAATGGTGTTCACAAATACCCTTAGTGGGCCTCCAGTGAGTCTTCAAAATGTTAAACTTTGATCCTGAAAATTTTTTTAAAATAAAAAATGAAGTACTTTTTTTCTTAAGATGCCTCTTGAAGTCAATAAAATTTTAGTAAATGGACAGAAAAAATTGGTAATCAATTTTCCAGGTGAATTTGCAAGAAAAAATAATGTTAGGCTGTATTTCTTATAATTGATGCATTGAATAAACTGTTTCTCATTAATTCCAACAAAAATGACAAATTTATGATACAACAGAGAAAATGTAAGTTCTCATTTACCAATTTAGATTTTTATAGAGTATTTCTTTCTAACTGCTTGCACTAATAAATTTGAAAACAAGATTTTATCATTTGGAATAATTACAAAACGCTAAACAATAATTGATACATTTGTGGTAGAGGAAAAATGGGTTTAAAAAATAGATGAAATTTTGAAGGTAAAAACAAAAAGATAATTAAAAATATTGAAATGTAGATATAAACGAGAGATTTTTTAAAATTATTATGCTAAGAGAGTAATACAAAGCGTAATAAAATTGATTAGAAAAAAATAATTAAATCTGCAGAATCTCATTTCAAAATTTTATTATAAATAAAAAATTGTCTACCATAGGGGAGATCTGTTCTGCAATCAGGTTAATATGACCAAAATTTTTTTTTTTTTAAATGTTATTTTAAAAAAAAATATTAAAGGAATGAGTCAGTATTTTAAAAAAAGTTAGTGTAATAATATTTTTAAAAATTAATAAATAAAATCTTCATGACTACTGCTGATTGAAAGTGGGCTTTTGTATTTTCAATTCATATTTTAACAAAATAGAAATATAATGTATAGCAATTTTATGCAGCTGCTGTGAACATGTCCTTTGCTATAGGCTAAAGGAATATACAGGTCTGAAATGGCCATGCATATAAGCAATTTGTCTACTATAAGAGGTGTTAGAACAAGTTTGGAAACCAAAATGCCCCAAAAACCAATTTTTACCAGTTTTTTCATTGGGGTTATAATTCTCATCATGTTCCTTCTTGAAAATGGAGAGAAGGGATGTGATTCGGAAATCTAGTCTGGTGTCCATTATGAACTGAAATAATGACAGCAGGGTAATCTAGCCATGTTTAAGGACAACTCTCAACCTTTTTTTAAAAGAAAATTATGTCCCTTGAGGCAAAATTAACTTTTGTGTCCATTATCATTAACAATTGTACTGAAATGCTGTCAAATGTTTTTCGCAAATTCAATATATAAATTATTTGGGCAAACAAAACCAAATTCCTACATTTTAAAAAAAACTCAAAAACATTATAAACTGACAAATTTATGAAAAGCAACTAATAAAAAATTAAAGAAGCTTAAGTTTTTTTTAATAGACATTAATAAACAGCAAAGAGCACTCAAATCCCGCAGTCTTATTTTTTATGAATTGTCTTTTTCACAGCATAAACCCTACCTTTAAAATCTCAATTATTTTCAGTTTTGTGTCCATAATTTTTGTGTCCTCTTCCTCTTCTTTCTTCTTCTTGTTTTTTAGCTCTGTAGCTTGCTGGGACATGGGAATGTCAAGGTCAGGATCTGAAATAGGATATGTCTTAATGATTTTTTTTTTTTAAAGGAACACACACAATGTTTAAAAACATTTATTTACAAGTTTTTTCACAAAATTTTTAAAGCATATTTTTTTATCAGTACATTAAAAAAATTATTTTTATACTGAAAATTAAAACAAAAATAAAAACTTCAAGATGAACTGACTCTTCAGACACCATCAAACAGAAAAATTTGAAGTAAAAAATCAAGAAAATATTAAAAACTGACAAAACTTCACACACAAAGTTTTTAGGAAAATTTTTTAATTATTTATATATTTAAAGTAAATATTTACATTTTGGTTTTTTGCTTCTTCATTATTAGTATATATAACAAACCTTCAATTAATACAACTAACCTTCATTAAAATTATATAACTAACCTTCAACCACAACAACAGCAACTGGGGCTGAGATAGGACTTGCAATAGATTCAGGTATACAGTCCAGGATACTGAGCAAAGTTTTTGTCAGGCGAAGTAAGTCAGAAAATGAGTAGAAGCCAAAGTAGATCAGCTGTCTGGCCAGGTTTACTACCTAAAGAAATGATTAAATTTAAACAAAGATCAGCTCTAAATGTTTTCTTGTACATAATTACAAGATTTTTCCACATTTATGACTTTAACTCTTAAAGTCGCAGAAGGGTTTGCAAGAAACTTCCGCCTCAGTCCCGGAAGGATTTCCCGTATTACGATCAACCGGTTATGAAATTAAAAAATGTGCGTATAATATATTTATAATATTATTGTCATGCTGACTTCATTTTTTAGGCTAAGAATGGTTATTTTACACATCCAAAAGACCGTACTGAGTTAAAAATAATATTTACCTGTAGTTAAGTACTATTATTTTTGTAATAAAGTATAGCGAAAACGTATCTTTGAAAAAAAAAAACCTTTAAAACTACCAAAAAACACTAGCCCGGGCAACGGCCGCCATAGCCGGAAGCCGAATACATCATTTTTCAAGCATTGAAGAGTTTTTACTTTCCGAGATCTCATTTCTAACGAGAGTGGTATCTAGGGACGCATTACGACGCTTTACGGATACTGGGAAGAGACGCATTACGACGCTTTGCAACTTTAAGAGTTAAATTGGTGTTTGTTGGAAATTTGTGTGATCCTTTTCTTATCCTGATGTTAAATAATATGAGTAACTTACTCACAGTAAAGGTTACTTTGTATATAAAAAGAGACATTTTTAAAAACTTAATTTTCAAAGTAGATACATTATTTATTTAAATTTTCTAGTATCTAAAGATTGAGATGGTTAACTTCTATCATCTATCATTTAAAAAGTGAAAGCTAGCATTTTAGGGGATAAAATGAAAAACTTTGTTAAAATTTGAAAAAATGTAAATGATGAGATATAATGTATAGTAATGACCTCATATGTTAGGTTGTTTTGTTCACCATCAGCCCATGCTTTGGTCACAATGTTGCACAAATAATCTTCCACAAAGGCGATTGTGGGATCAAATTTTTTCTTCACTTCCTCTTTTTCTGGTGCTTTGGTTATATTGGACTCATAACTGGAGAATATAAAAATCGAAAAATTAGTCTTTCATATTGCTGAGGTGTTTTACAAATTACAATTGATATCCTTTTTTCTTCTTTTTTACTTAAAACAAACTAAAAACAACTTATTTGGAGACACTATTAACAGAAAAAATGATTTATGAAAGTTGAAGAAACCATTTGAAAATTTACAGAAATAGATCTCAACTATAAAATTAATTAATGAGTAATAATGACAATTATAATACAAAGCCAAGATACCATATAGAAAAGTTAGCTCTTAACAAAAAGTAACAAAGCTAGCAAAACCCACTCTTCAATGGATATCTTTTGAGGTATCTCAGACCAAAGCCTTGCAAATTTAACAGGTTTCACTTGTTCTTGAGGATCTCGATCAACGTGCATGGACAGCATCAGTCGGCAGAATGCAGCACGCAGGTCAGGTGGAAGAGACTCATCAGCCATACATCTGCAGTAGTAAACATGTTATTAAAGATGTTGCTAAAAATTGGTTTAGACAGAATTAGTGAGTCAGTTTAAAAGTATTGAATTTTATTAAAAAAAGTGAATTTAATGATAAACAGATTGTTAATAAATGAATAAAATTGAAAATGCCAAGAGTTTTCATGCTTCTCAAAAAGATTGCTGGCTCTAGTCTGAAAATATATTCATTAACTCGAAGGCTTTATACATTTGACCTACTTTAAAATCAGATCTACATCCAAAGACTCGCTGAGTTTATTGATGGCCAAGTATTGTCTGTCCAAACACATGTGGGAGAACAGGTCAAGTTGGTGCCTAAATACAGGTTGGAGAAGATTTTAATAACAAACTTAAAGAATATAAAACTCTTCAATTAAGAGAGTGAGAAAAAAACATGTTCAACAAATTAACTGCAACAGGTAATACATTTTATATGCATGACTCAGTACAGTTATTAATAAAATAGTCCACTTAATTTCAAGTTACAGGTTAAATAATTCATGTTTTCAGGGTTATCAGATGTGACAATAATTCAAGTTTACAGGACACACTCACACATTTAAAGGCAAACAGAAAGCAAATTTGTTAGTTACACTTATGACATGGATGCCAAGAGAGACAACCCAAAGATATTATTCAGCTACCTGTAGTAATCCAATATTTCCTTGTCAGCTTTAATGTTATCAGCAGCCCCCATAGCAAGCTCCCTGATGCCTTTCTGACATCTGTACTCTGCCCCAGTGGTGCCCAGTACCTGACGGACACTGCTTTCTTCCTTGTTGTTGCCAGATTTGTCATACGTTGGATCCCAGAACAAAACGACCTCATCATCTTCATCCATGGTCATGATGGTGCCCTCATCCCCTTCAGCGGGCATCTCATACTCCATCTGTGTCCGGATCAGTCTGATCGGTCAAAGTATGAAAACATCCATGATTGCATGGAAAGTCTTTGTCACAAATGAAATAGTTCATAGGATAAAATTATTAACCTCTATTTATGAAACTGTGACCCAGAAAGGGATTGACGTGTGTTGTTAAATTAATTTTTATTACCATTGACCTAATTGATTGTGCTTGAATGTAACGAGGCAAAATTCATGTATTGTGTAAAACAGCGTTTGTCAACCGCTGTTCCGCGGCACTAGGAGTGTGCCGCTACATGTTTCCTGGTGTGCCGCGGGATATTCTCGTAAATTAGCGGCTATATAGTCAATATAGGCACAGAGGTAAATTTTGTAGACATTTTCTAATGGTAGTGTGCCTCGGATTTTTTTCATGAAAAAAGTGTACCACGGCACAAAAAAAGTTGAAAAACACTGGTGTAAAAGACATGCTTTGCCTCAATGGTTACATTTCTGCCTCATAACAAAAAGTATCAGGTTTGCACCCTTGCAGTTCAACCACAAGTACGAGTGAGTCACACATTCCAATAGACTATTCTTGGGTAGAGGAAGACAGCAGATTTAAAGAATCTCAACCAGCTAAGTTGAAAGTGGTGGACAAATTTGAGTTAGGATAATACATCAGTAAATAATGCCCATGTCTACCTTGTCTCTATGAGGATGTCTTGGTTTTCCAGTGCCAGTAGAGTTTTACAGATAAGCTCCTGTGTGATTGGGATGGCCACTTTGCTACACACACAAAGATCAGCAAGATAATCCAAGAACCTATAAGAAATTTTGAAAAATAAATATCTAATGATGTGCTAAGTTTTAAAAAAATAATTTATATAATAAAACAAAAACAATAATTTCACATGAAATACCTAATTATTTAAACACTAAGAATAGCATCATGCTTGTATAAGAGTTTTAGCAGATTTTAATGAAATAACTCAATAATAATGTGTGTATGTCCTCAGCTCATCAAGTGACACACATCAGTGGGCCACATTGTTGTACCTTGGCTCTTTCTTTCTCCTGACCAAAGAAACAAACATTTCAATCTCAGGCTTCTTGATATGCTTCTCCAGAAGCTTGCGGTTGTTGTGGAGAAGACCTGTGATTGTATCTTCTGCCAAAACATCGTATCCAATCTGGCGTTGCATGAACTGGAGCTTTGCTGCCACATATTCCTAGCCAGAAAATAACAGGACACTTAATAAATATGTGCTGTATTAGATTTATTTGTGGAAACTGAGCTGGACCATATGACATTATTTTCATGCTTTTTAGGATGATCAAAGCATCATACTGAAGTGGTGGATTAGGAGTTACAAAGTATGACAACTTTTAACCACTCAAGACAACAATGCCACTTAAGAAAAATACTCAGGTTTCTCTTTGAAACCTGGTAACATGACAGTAGCTCTATTTTTTATGAAAATAACTGGAAAATTGAGATGAACCTAGTAAGAAACTTATCAATTATGAGGGAAATAACAATAACCTGATTTTTCCTATAGTTCTGGAAAGACAACTTGAGTAACCTGTAACACAGACGACACAAGTGTCTAAATGCTGCATGTCTCTGATCAGCAAGTTCTTCCATGGACTGCATAAGGGCTCCATCACCGACATCATTGAAAGGGGCTTGGAGGATTTTAAATATCTGAAACAAACAATGGTTTTAATAACAAGCTAATCCATAACTAACTGTTGATAAAATGAGTCTTGTCATGAATTCCCTTTAAATTATATTAAATGTCCATTGCCTAGTCACAAAGTCTGTCTTAACTTGCTGACATCACAATTTGCTTTGCTTAAAAATCCTCTTTGGTAACAGAAAGAAGAAGAGTGTAATCACTTCCTAAATTAAGGTTTTAAAAGTTTGTCTTTTATGAGCAAGTATTCTATATAGGGTTTAGTAACCCCTCGAAAAGGTATTCCATTCTAAAGAAAAAAAAAAGACTTTTCTTAAATGTTTTGACAAATAGCCTTCATCTACTCTGATTAAAGTGGTAGTGGTGTGAAGCTGATTAAACATACCTGTTTCAGTATGTTCTGCTCCCTGATAAGTTTTCACAAATAGATTCTGATTAAAGTGCTAGTGGTGTGAAGCTGATTAAACATACCTGTTTCAGTATGTTCTGCTCCCTGATAAGTTTCTGTCGTTCTCTGTCTGGCTTGGAAATAACTAAATCCAAACAGTCTCCAGTGGGGTTGGAAAGTTCCAAATGGCCCAAAAAGTAGATGACATCTGTGATTAGCTGAATCACTGACCTAAGATGATTTAAACAGAACAATAATCGTACAATTAAGAGCAAAAGTAACCCGAGCAAAAAATTACCACTCATGACAAGTATGTTAGAACAAATTTTAAAATACTATTTAGGATGTATCATAGAATAGTGTGAAAGTGTTCAAGCTCTATTTATCAGCTGTCAAGTTCAATATTAAAATTTTGGCTGAAACTTTCAGCAACTGAATAAAATAGATCACATATTTGAAGTTTTATACTTAAAAGATAAAAATTTGACAATTCTTACTTCTGATTATTTTATCCAATATTTGTTAATAGAAACATTACTTGGATGCAATAAATAACATCTTGTCAGTGTGGTTAGTAACAATTTTAACTTTTTTTTTTTTACTAGCTATTGTCTGTGTTTTGGTTTGACCCAATAATAAAGATATTAAATGCAGACAACCACTATGCTTTATTGAAAGAGAGACTGTTCTGCCGGAGTTCCTCTTGCATGAGTAACTAGCAGATTTTAAATAAGCTGGGATTTTAGCTTATCTTAATATGTTTTGTGCTCAGTTTTAATAAAATGTTAAGTGACAGATTTTACCAAAAGTTGATAAAACATCCATATTATTGGACCTTTGGCACTTTGAAAGAGAGATACCTTGAACCACAGTACAATTCTACTTTGGATTTGTTTTCATTTTTCTATTTAGACACATGTATTTGATTTGTAGATCATAACTATACATGAATATACAAAGAAGAAATTGTAAAAGTTACCACACCGTAGTCACCATATGGAATAATTAAGACCCTCAAGCTGTAGTAGTGTTATTACAACAGGTTGCACAACACTGAGTGAGTAAAAGCCAGCACATGTAATCTACATGTACAAACCCAGACCTCCTCTGATTCTGCGTGATGGATGACTTCTCCAACTTGTTGGCTATCTCCGTTAAGACTTTGGCTGCATCGTTGGCAAAGTCCAGATCCCTGACCTCTTGGGCTGACACAGGCACAATAGCGAATGCTTCTTTGTCCTCTTTGATTTTAGCACATCCAACCTGAACATGAACAATATAAATATACAATGTATAATAGCAATATAAGGGTTAAATAGGATAAAACCAGAAACAAAAAATTCATTTCTCAGAATGAACAAAATGCTTACACCTGCCAGAAAGAATGCAGAGGATTCTGAAATAAAAAGACATGGTGTCTCGTCTGAAAGTAGGCCAGCTCAACATTGATTTATTTTTGTTTGTTCGTATGCAATGTTCAACATGAAAGTCTTTCAAAACAAAGAAATATTTCCCCCAAGTTTACACTATTAAATGACTTTCACTGTAAAACAAGGTAGTGATGAAATATTTAATGACATTTTTAAAAAAAAGGCTTAACAATGATAATTAAAGTGAAGCCATTCTTTAAAACTCATTTATTCACTCAAAACAACAGGAAGTAGATATAATAATTGAAAATTGATTCCAGAAAATGTTATTAGTATATTTTGATTATATATATATATCTATTTAAATAACTTACCATATATACTTGATGATAAGTCGACTACTTGATTTGTCACTTGAAAAGTGGCATTTTACATTTCTTCAACGATAGCTACAGTAAACTTGTGTTAATAAAATGAGTTATGTTTGTATTTTAGCCTTGAAAATTTACAGAAAAACTCGACTTATTCTCAAGTATATATGATACATAACTTAATTATAAAAGTACATGAATACAAAGGAAAAGTGTCGCCATGTATCTTTTATTATTTAAAATAAACAGAAAGTTTGATAAGAAATACATTACCTTATTCATAATTGGCTTGTCTTCATCCTTATCTAATGGTATAGTAGTGCTGTGAACCCATGAATCTGTGCATAAGTGGTGAAGACGAACATATGTTTGTCTGGAAAATGTACACTTATTTTTATCAAATACAAGACAAGAGAAAGGAGTGATGCATTACTTTTGTTGAGATACTACAAACTTTAAAAATCACTTATATTAACTTCACTGTCTTGTCGTGGTCGCATGGTCCCATGGAAAAACTGAAATTAAGCTGAAATTTTGCACCTAGACTTTTGTCACCTGACAATGAATGTATTCTATCAAAATTTCGTATCAATCAAATATACTGTAATTAATTTAATGAATTTTTAGATTATCTCTGTATTAATTTTTTTATGCTAGTCTGTATTATATTGAACATACTTTTACAATATTTTCCTGATCTGTAAATCTTTGTGCTAGCTTGTCGCTCAATGTGTATTGTATCATATATAAGGTATTTATAGTTTTTAAAAAAAACTTTAAATAGGTTGTTTAATTTTAGAGTTGATATTAGTTAATACGTTTGTGTTAATTCTAAAGCCATCTTATAATTTTGAGAACCACTTCCGTGAAATAATTAAAAAGAAATCAACTTTTATTCTGAAACTGATTCACTCATTGTACATTATTTAAAAATTTTGCCTCAATTTTCTTTAAACGAAATGTTTTTTTTTTTTTCTTTTTTTTAAAAAAAAAAAATATATCATAGATCACCTTGGTACAAGGGAATCTGTTCTAATCATGGTAGTTGGATCCAGCTCAAAAATAGATGCTATGTCATGGCCATGAGGGACTGAGACAAGGCAATAAACTGGCAGGTTAGGTTGACCTCGAAGCTTGTTGCGTGTCACATCCGTTGTTGGATCAGTATCAACCTATCAATTTTTTAAAGGCAACTTAATGAATAACAAAAGAATTGAAAAACTTATTTGTCTCGGCTCCTGTTATCTCATGCTAACTTACATTGACATTTTTCATGTAAATCATTTTGATTTATTAATTCTAGGTTTCATTGTTTTTTTTAAAAAATAACTTAATAAAAACACATTTACTTACCCCTTGATTTAATTTTTAAACCTCTCACTTTATAAATATTGTTATCATTTGACAATTTTGAAGTTATTTTTGTGAAAACCAGCAAATGCTAACATTGCATAAATTTTTCTTGGCAAGGGTCACCAAAACATAAAGTAGTAATGGAGATATAAAGCTATTTTTTTAAGTATCAAAAAAGATTTTACCTCTGCAGCAAGATATTGTCCAGTGGCCAAATGTTTAAATCTAAATAAACTGTTCCAGTGCCCTGCACCACCACGGCAAGGATCATGCTGAACAACCTTATTTTTTATAAAGGAAAGATACATTATCTAAAACAAGATTTCAGTATAAGACTTCATATTTTTCAAAAAATAAGTGAGAACAAAAATATGAAGTTTAAAAACCACATTTTTATTCTACTTAATTTCAGAAGAAATTAACAATAAAATATTTCATTAAATGATAACTGTAGCTTAAGTTCAATGTAATGTCATTATACTATGTTGTAATGGTATGCAATTTTACAATGATTAGGCACTGTGAGCCAAGCTCCTTGCTAGGTTACATCACAATATAAATTAAGGTTGTTAAGACCGCTCGATTTTGAGGACCGACTAACCGTTCAAAAAAAGACTGGTTAACCGGTTAACCGCTCGTCCTTATATCCCTAATGTTTTGAGACCCATTTGAGAACTAACAAGAGAATGTTGTCGCCTGGCGTCGCCTGATGGCATCAAAGCCCGCTTCCCCCCGCTTGCGTTCAGCTCTTTCCGCCTTGCCCTCAATTCAAAGCATTTTTTTTTAATCCAAAAAATTAACTAAACAGTGATGGTTAATTGTCTTTTTATATTTTATTTTGGGGACTCGTAGTTCAATCGTTCGTTAAAGTTAGCGAGGTTTTTTCATTAGTTTCAAAAACCAACGCCTCGCCCCGTCCGTTGTGACGTCATGTTTACCTCTCTTGTGTGTGATGCCGATCAACTCTTGTATTAAAATTAATAATATAATAAAATTATAAAGCTACGGAGTAAACGATGATAAAATGGAATTTATTTTAAAAAACATTATTTTTCAACCGTCAACTCGCCAGAATAATTGAATTTTGCGACGCACACGTTCCCCCTCCCCGGTTTTTTCTGTTCAAATAGGGTTTGAGCTACACTCGGCGTACTATTAATGTGGTAATCAAATGCCTTTGACTAGCAGGAAAACTGTCACTAAAAGACCGAACTCGAATTTGTGGGCCGATTAATCGCCCGGTATCTTTGCTACGTCTTTCAAATACCTCTTGTAATATAGGTACATGTACTTTACTAAGCGGCGTGCGCCGATAAGTTTTTGAATGCCTGAACTGAAGCAGACTATAAACCGGTGATCAGAAAATGCAGATAGGTCACAGGGTCATATGCTTTTATAGCTTTCTTTGTCTTTATAAGAAACAGACTATAATTAATATAAATAGAAACAGCCTCGGCCTTGACCGTTGTTGACATCAAACGCCACTGTGTTAGCTCTCGTACAGTCACAGTGGCTCGACAACTAACCAGCTGGATCTTGGTATCGCTTTTACTCAACGCGACAAAGCGAGAGGGAGAGACGCGAGGCGCGTTACCGCTTGTGTTGTTTTTTTCACTAGTTTTTTTACTACGTTAGGTGTTTTTTTTGGGTTACACGGTCCTACGGTCCTGAATAAAGATGACCGGTCCTGGTCTGAGGACTGGTTAACCGGTTAGCCGGTTAACCATTAACAAGCTTAATATAAATTATTATTATTATTAAAATTCCAAAAAATGCATTACTGGTAGAATTCTACTTTTTAAAATAATCTATAAAAAATCACACTGCAATTTGTCAGTTTATTACCTCAACTTCCCATAATGCTTTGGAACTGGTAGCAGCGGTTGCTGATGTTCTTCCAGTTGTACGCAAAAAAACATACTGTTGTTTTTTATACTCATCACCAGTCAGGAACTTCTCTTGCTCTGCATGAAACAACCGAACCACATCACCCTAGAAGTAGTAAAAAAAAAAGCTTCTGTTTCATGAAATCAGCATTTTGGTAACAGACAAGAACAATAAATGAGCTGAGAGATAAATCAACAGGTGAGAGAAAGAAAAAAATGGAAAATGAGGATAAATGCAAAAAAGGATTCAAATGAGCCATATTTGAGAACAACAAACATACCCCTTTGAGAACACCAAACATACCCCTTTGAGAACACCAATTATACCCCTTTGAGAACACCAATTATACCCTTTTGAGAACACCAAACATAACCCTTTGAGAACACCAAACTTACCCCTTTGAGAACACCAAACTTACCCCTTTGAGAACACCAATTATACCCTTTTGAGAACACCAAACATACCCCTTTGAGAACACCAAACCTATCCCTTTGAGAACACCAAACATACCCCTTTGAGAACACCAAACATACCCCTTTGAGAACATCCTCTTGATTCTCCTTGTAGTCCATAAAGAGCATGACCTTCCAGCATGTGTTACCGCTAACCGAGTTCACTTCCTTACAGCCAGGATTGTCCACCAGGTCACAGTTACTTGCATGCAGTGGCTGACCGGCGTTTACTGGGTTCAGTACAACTTTATCACCGACTACAACCTGCAGGGTATTTTCATTTATTAGGGTGTGGACAAATATTCTTTAAAATGTAAACACACACATCGAAGCTGATTATTTGTAAACATTGAAGCTGATTATTTGTGTCAAAGTACCTTATCCCCTGGAGAACTGTGCTTATAAAAAGGTTGTATGTAAAACCAAGAACCCTCATTTCCAGAGCTGTCCAAGATTACTCTCATGGCATTCTTTTCCAACAACGCAGGCAAACGTTTGTTTACTGTCAAGAATTTGTTGCTCTTCACATGCAGTAACTACGAGGTGTAAAATTTAAAAATTAAAAAAAAAAAAATCAATCATTGAAAGAATAGAAAAATATAAACTATTGGCGTTTTTTTTTTGTAATTAAAATGTAAATGTAATTAATTTGTAACATAATTATATTAAAACATTAAATATTCATAGACATGGGTAGATATGTAAATACAGTATATAGTTTTTAGGTGGTCTCTCTCTTGATCAATTTGTTTTACAATATATACTTATAAAAAATGTAATGCTTTTATGGGTTAGTATTCTGACAATTTAATACCAATTCATATTTCAAAAATGACAAAGGGAATGAAAAAGTTGTAGTTAATCTCTTGTACCTGAATTACATGACTGTACTGCACTTCAGTTCCCTTAAATTTTTTTATTTCAGTTTCATTTTGTTTCTTTTCTAGCTCAGCTGCATGCTGAAAATTAATTAAAAGTAGTAATTATATATATTATATAACATACTTTATACAGGTTTTTAAAATTATCCCAGAAGAAAAAAAAATAGATTAAGTGATTGGTATTTTAAAATTTTACAAGATGATAGTTGAAGTTTGAGTAGATTATAGTTAAATATTTATTTATTTTTTTAGTGTTCCATAACCTCGCAGTCGTAGGGGTTTCTAATGTTTGCATTTGAACTTTCTCGGGGCTTGGTAGACTATGGCTCACTCATCTCCTTTCTTGGTCAGCGAAGGGCTTTTTTTAGCGAGTCATTCATCAAAATTTTTTAAATTCTGGCTTTGACGTGGGCTCAACCCCACACCCTTCAGCTTGTGAGGCGAGTCTACTATTGACTTCGCTATCCAGCCATTACAAATAAACAAAGCATGTTTTCAAGCGCCTAAAACTCAGTGATATGAGAGTTAAAACACTTTAAAAGCTTTAGTGACACACTATCAAAACTATAAATCACTTGAAAAGAGCAATTAAAACAACAATCTTTTCGAGAGGCATGGTTGTTTTGTTTAAAATTAAAAACAGTAAGGATAAAGGGTTGAGAACAAAATATTACTTTCAGTCGCTGCAATAGAACAGAATCTGGCATAGATGACGTCTGCTTGGCAGCTTTCCAGAACTGTTTCTGGGCAGAGTAACGATTCATAGGGCATATCTTAAATAGGCAGTCTGTAAAAATGAAATCAACAAAATTATTGTCTCTAAACAGCAGAAGTAATTCTTGTTACGTTTCCTCCAGTAAATAGCATCAAATTTTAGAGGAATGTTGAAAATTTAAATAATTTTACAAAAAGTGATAAAATAATCCTATCTGTTTCTATACAGAAAATTATTACAGAATAATACCCAGAAACATACCTTAAAAAAATCAAACAAAGGAGGCTTTTGTATTGGAAATTAAATTTAAAAAAAATTAGGATCACCAATTTTTAAAAACACATTTTAATGAAATTTTTGGAATATGTGACATGCTATTAAAATTTAACAGTACACTTGTGCATATAAAAACACATAAAATAATAATAGATTTTTAAGTTTAAATATTGATAGGACATTTGCAGAATAATAATCTACTTGTATATATTTAATAAACAAAATGAGGGGTAGGACTGCAATCAGGCTTATACAAAATTAAATGGAAAAGACGTAAACAAGGTAAGGGTTGCCGAAACGTTCGCTGTTTTGTTACGTCTGGTCAGGCTAACCCTTACCTTGTATATATTTAAGCAGTTTATACCTCTGAACTTTTTGGGTGGATTATTTAGATCTCCTGCATCAGGCTGTACAACAGATCTGTCATCTACAAGGCTGAAACATTGGAAAGGTTTAGTGTTTTTGGTAATATCTGTCTAAACAAATTATAGTGCAAGATAAATAAAAAGAAGCTGAGAAAATAAAAGTATGTTTAATTATTTATTTTTTTAAAATGGAGTTTACGTTTTATTCAAATTTTAGCACTAAGACAGAGAAATTTCCAAAAATTATCAAACTGTATAAAAAATTAATTTATCAAACAACTTTTTTATTACTGACCGCTAACTTGAACTTAGAAAAAAAACTTACCCAAGGGTCGATAAAAATCCACTGACACTACCCTCAGCATAAAGGGAGACGATATCTCCAATATGTACAAAATTTGTTGCCATCTTTTAAGGATCTTTTATTTTCACAACAAAGTTAATTCTTCTTTATTAGACATTGATCCATATACTGTATTTTTCATTCATATCAGTGTTTGTCTGGATTTTAAACACATGTTGAATTTAAAAGTTTGTGGTTTCCTTGAAGCAGCCATACAACTAGAATAAGATATGATGGACAATATCTGATGAATTAAAAAAGAATGATTGTGGTACAATAAAACATTGAAATACATTATCAAATCAATGTTGTAAGGGACTGCAGCGGAGATCGATGAGAGAAGTTTGAGGTTTCCGCTGCAACCCCCATTTAAAAAAAAAAAAGTTGTTTTTTTAAATAAAATTTTAAAAAATCAAATCAATGTTATGTTCATAGCATCAACCAAAAATTTAATTTAATAGGCCTGTACTGTGTGAAATTAGCTTAATGCCTTTTATTAACTTGTGTAACTGGTGGCTAGCTAAAAGTTCATTATATTAGATTAATAATTTATATCTTCATTATAATAAATAGAAGGCTTTACTTCTGTGTCAAGCACTATTGAAATGAAATTATTTAATTGGAATTATATAAAAAATGATACTCTATACTGATAGTATATTTATCAATTTCTTTTACTTTTAGAGCTTTTCTTAAACTAAAAAGTCTAGTAGAATTATTAAAACTGCCCCTCAAAAGAGACTTAGTATTAGCCTAGGCTTGGAAAAAAGGGCATTATTTACTCAGTCCTGAAACTGGATGAACAAAGTTGCATTAATGAAGACAAGGCAAAGGATGTTATCAAATGAATGAACCTAATGCACTGTTGACTGATGATTAATGAGCTTGCAGTTGCAATCAATGCAAGTTCAAGTATGTATGTATGAATGCTTGTCTTTTAAAGCTGACTATACCATCCATCCAATCACCATGAGACTTTTGGAGATTGTTGAGTATCTTTCCGGGATGGTAACTGGCAAATTTTTTTTTGAATGTTGACTTTCATGGGGGGCCGTGGGCCCTAAAAGTCTTTTTTTTCCTTATATGAGCTATATTAAAGTTAGTTTAAGAGTTAGCTGCTTGGAAAATGAATTGATCTTGGACCAAACTTGGTACATATTAACTTTTTAATGTACCATAGGGCATTGAATTCCTAATGTCCGTTCCTTTGGGGCCAGGGGCCCAAAATTCTTTTTTTCGTAAGCATTAAATACTTTATTCCCGTTATGATTTAATACGATTTTGAAATACATTGATTAATAAATCTATCACGATTCAGATTGAAATGAAAAGGTATTTTAAAGTTAATTTCTTCCTGGGGCTCTTAATGTCGTTATTTTATTATATAGTTGGTCATTTTATGTAAATTTAATAAGAGGATTTAATGATTAGCAGTTAGCATGAATCATGAAAATAAGACCAACAATTAATTTTAAAGAATAATATAATTACTTTCAATAATTATAATAATCCTCGTAATAATAGATCAATACTAAGGAAGGTTGCTAGCATTACCACATGTCATAGCGCTAGCCAGGAAACTGCTGCTACAACATGTCGTAACAGCAGACGATACAATGGGATGTTGGTAGCGTTAGGACACGAGTGTCATAGCAGCAGACGATTCGATGGGATTTTGCTAGCATTACGACATACGCAACTTCTGTGACAACAAGTCTTAGTCGCTATAATTATAATATCTTAACAAACTCGTCTTTATATTTTATACGCATATAATATAAAATAATACGACATTAATTCGGGGCTTATTTAAATGTGTATTAATTATAAATTCTAAAATCTAAATTTAATTTAAATAGATTTAATAATGATCTACTGATTATATCGGCCGATTTATTTTGTGTAAGTGTATGCAATCTCAATACCTACCAAGTATTAAAATTTAGTATACTGTAAATGAAAATGCCCTCTAGATAGCAAAGATTCGCGCACAATCACAGGAAGCTAAAACAAATAATTCGTTTTGTGTGGAATAATAAATAGTACCGTGTGCAGACCTGTCATTGAAAACCATTCCATTCATTTTCATCCTTCAACCTCATTTTCACTCTATTACTATGTTTTATTCACGTTGTTTCATTCATAAAAGTTGGCAGTGTGCAAAATTTATTTAAGTAAAATAGTTAAAATTAACAATTGTAAGTCAAAGCCAAATGGTTGAAAAGGAGTTATTATTTTTTTTGTACACTTTTAAAAAGAACAGTTCGTTTTGACGTGGTAGTGAGGCATATTCATGTGTCTTAACTGTGTCTTGTCTAAATGTCTCAACTGCTGCCCTGGACGATATCCCGGACCTACCGGTCAAGGAAGAACTAGATGCTCTACCCACCATAGATGAGCTAAGTAGAGCCATCGATTTTCTAGCCTGTGGGAAAGCTCCTGGCAATGATGGAATTCCACCAGAAGCTCTCAAATGTGGAAAGGAAGTACTTTTACAGCCAGTGCACGACCTCCTCACTCTGAGCTGGGAACAGGGACAGATGCTACAGGAGTGAAAAGATGCCAACATCGTTACACTGTATAAGAATAAAGGAGACAAGAGCGACTGCAATAACTATCGTGGAATATCTCTTCTGAGTATAGTTGGAGAGGCCTTCGCCCGAGTTGCATTAACACGTCTGCAGACCCTAGCATTGCGTGTACTCCCAGAATCGCAGAGTGGCTTTCGAGCCTGAAGACTGAAGATCAACTATAGACATGATCCTCTCTCTGCGCCAGCTGCAGGAGAAATGCAGTGAGCAACATATGCCTCTATACATCATGTTCATCGACCGAACTAAAGCTTTCGATTTTGTCAGCAGAAGCGACCTTTTCCAGATCTTAGTAAAAATAGGCTGCCCTACACATCTGCTGAACATTATCAAGCTATTCCACGATAACATGCAGGGCACAGTTTGTTATAACGGTGCCACATCTGAAGCTTTCCCAGTACGTAGTGGAGTAAAGCAAGGCTGAGTGTTGGCACCTACTATGTTTGCAATATTCTTTTCCATCTTACTCCAGTTCCAGTATGCCTTCAAGAACAACAGCGAGGGGATATACATACACACCAGAGCAAAGTCCAAAATAAGGAAGATTTTGCTGCGCGAGCTCTTATTTGCAGACGATGCTGCCTTCATATCTCACACAGCGGACGGACTGCAGAATCTTGTATCCAGCTTCTCCCCTGCCTGCAAAGAGTTTGGCCTGACCATTAGAATAAAGAAAATCATCATTATGGCACAGGATGCTGCCTCCCTCCCAACTATACTATAAACGACTGCAACCTGGATGTTGTTGACAGTTTTACATATCTGGGATCAAACATCTCGAGCTCCCTCTCACTGGTAGATGAGATAAGCAGTAGGATAGGGAAGGCAGCAACTGTTATGGCTAGACTGTACAAAAGGGCCTGGTCCAATGCCAAACTCACAGGCATGACTAAGCTGCAGGTATACCAGGCCTGTTTACTGAGCACGCTCCTCTATGGATGCGAGTCATGGACTACTTATACCAGGCATGAAAAAAGGCTCAATAGCTTCCACCTCAAATGCCTGCGCCGCATCCTTGACATCAAATGGCAAGAGAAAGTCCCCAACACAGAGGTTTTGGCTCAAGCAAGCATGAGCAGCATTCCACCCATACTAAGCCAAAGACGCCTCTGTTGGCTTGGACACGTCAAGAGAATGCAAACTGGTCGCATACCCAAAGATGTGCTATACAGCGAGCTGGCAACTGGGAAAAGGTCGGTTAGTCGGCCATGTCTCAGATAATCGGACATATGCAGGGAGACATAAAGTAGCCAACATTGACATAAACTGGGAAAACCTGGCTGAGGATAGGACCACGTGGCGGGCTATAGAGAAAGAAGGATCACTAAAAGCAAGGGAGCTAACTAGGGAAGAAGCAGTTGGAAAAAAGAGCGAGGAGAAAGGCCAGGCAACACTGCCCCACTACATTCGTGTGTGTAACACGCAGAAGAGACTGCCGCTCCATGATTGGTCTCATCAGCCACACCAAGAGCTGCAAATAATAAAGATAAATCTATCGTGTTTCATAGACGGACATATGCCATACAATGTCTATGTAGATCATGATCTGGAAATTGTAAATGTATCAGTATTATATAGTATTATCAGTATCAGAAACTTCGTTTCGGCAAAAAAAGTTTGGTAATACCGACAAAAATGCAACCGGATTTACCAACAGAGTAATGGAACTATAACTTTTTAACAAAGCTGATACTGATGTCAAATGTCGATTTTTTAAAATCATAAATTATAATAAATGTGTGTCATTAATCATTAAGTTTACACCAATTAATTTTGTTTTAAACTTTAAAATTCATCAATAATCAGCTTACATAGTATCATCTAGTTTGATTATGAGAACTATTGTTTAGTATTAAAGTAGGATGTGGCTAGCGCTACGACAATTTTGTCGTAGCGGCAGACGACCCGGTCGGATGTTGCTAGCGTTACGACATGTCGTAGCGCTAGTCAGGAAACTAGTGCTACGACAT
>MUZC01000156.1:254611-277866 GCA_002072015.1 Radix auricularia
CCCCCCCCCCCCCCAAAAAAAAAAAAACAAAAAAAAAAAACAAACCAATAACAGTAAACTATTAACCATGCAAAAAGAAAAAATAGAAAGTATTAACAAAATGTAAATACAATATTAAACCACAAAACTGTCAAGATCTCACACAAAAATTGTGTTTCCAAATTCAGGATTAATAAGCATTCTCTTCATTTCCTAATGAATAAAATAAATTCATTCCAAACTGCGTCATGACTGAAGTTTACAGTGTTGCATAACAAGACATTCTGAACTACATGAAAATTGTCATTCATAGAATAGATTAAAAATATGGAAGTTTGGAGCCAAAGGATGGAAACAATTTTTAAATGGAGTTATTTTGATCATGACTACCAACAAGCTTGGTAACATTATTACATTATTAGATATGACCAAAGCTTGTAAGTACTAATAATGTATCAAATGATCCATAGTTACAGTTTCAACATGTGGAATGTGCCATCGTTGTTTATTACTGATGCTTACAAAAATGTTCATCATGTGTAATGCATATTCATAACATGATACAGAATCTGATACTTTATCTAAAAATAAAGGGCTATTTATAGTTATTATCCTAATTATTCTGATGAAACAAGCAAAATATTAAGTGATATTCTTTAATTATTATAAAACATTTATTCCACTTGACATAAGCCATTTCCCATTTCTTAATCAAGTATGTTGCCAAAAACTATGTAAAAAAAAATAAAAAAAAATCTTACACATCTTTTTTGTGCTTAACCTTTGATATAATAGGAGGGACAATATTACATTTTATATGAACATACCATAATGTTACCATAAATACAAAAATGTCAAAGCACAACAACAAGCCCTAAGTTAAAAAATATTAAAATTTTCTCAACAGTGTTACTTATAATGGGAGTATTCAGAACAAGACAGAACATGCTTCAAGTAACAATATCAACAAAAAAAAAACTGTAAATAATCAGATAACTAACATTCATCCTGAAACCCTGCAATGATGTATCAATAGAATGAACTGAGTAATGTTCACAAATAAAAGTTCATGTGTGTTATTTTGTTGGTTACAACCATGACAATTGTGTGCACAAGTGAGATTATACTGAATATGAAAATTTATTCTAAAACTGATAAAATCAAACAGGTTTTTAGAAAATAAAATCCAAAAACAATAATTCTGTTGACATAATTCTTTAAAAACACTTTATGTTAAATTATAACATTCTTTAGTAGGGCTGTAGATGGCAGACACAAAGTTACAGAGTAATCAAGTGAATGATTTTTTAAAAATTATAATTTTTTTTTTGGTTTAGTTTGGGGGGGGGGGGGGAATGTGATTCTTTATCCTTGCACATATCAGTAACTACAGTAAAATTATACGGAAATGTAGATGAGTGGCCCAAAATATGATTGCCATCCCATAACTTAAATAAAGCTTGTTTATATCATCTGTGAAATAAGTTAATGAAAATGAAATACATATTATTAGCATCCAAATAAAAACAAAATAAGAAAAAATTCAATAAAAAAAAATTCTTAGGGGTAAATTCCTGATCTTGTATATATTAAGAAAAATATCTGTAGTATGCATGTCATTTTTTTCACAGATTAAAGACATAATAGAAAAAAAAGATAGCGAAAATGCAATAGAAAAAAGATGAAGCAAAAAATGCTCAGCACAGATTGAAATTAAATCAACCTACTAATCAAGCAATTTAAAACAATTAAACAGAATAATGTTTTTTGCTTAATACATGTAGGGTTGTGATTGTCAACAAAAAATGGCCAGTTTTTCACTATTATATGAGACATCCATAACAACATAATGTAACAGGTAATTTTGTTAAAAAGAAATATGTTAGAATCAGATCACAATTTTATAATAAATAAGATTTTAATTTTTTTTTTAAAGTTAGTTGGCATTGCAATGCTTGAATGTGGATACGAAAATGTAAAGTTACCAACGTAAAAACTAACGAGGATCCGTTGATATACCATGGTGATCACCTGAACGTGATGCCCAGGCAGTACTTGATTTTTTAACATTACTCTTGGCAAAAAATTTACATCATAAAAGATTTCAAAGACAACAGCTTGATTTGAGAGACGAACTGTCTTAGCATGTGTTTAATGTTCAATCTGTCTTAGCATGTGTTTTATGTTCAATCGAAAATTACTTTCAGCAGTTTTCATTGTGTGTTAAAAAACAAAAAAAGTCAGCTAAAATACAATAACTTCCCTCTAGTGTTCTCTTTAAGGCGCAGGGCCGTGCAGATATCTGACATACGCCGCGCAGCAGTCTAGGATTACAGTGCAGCAAGTTTTGTGACATAGTGGACAAAAAATGGATGCACATGAGTTGTTTTTTTTTACTTTGCACACGGACCAAAGAACCTTCCAGGGAACATCGATTCCCTACCATTACTTAAAGAACCAATCAGCTAAAGCCTACTTATTGTTTGATGGGATAACCTGATCTCATGCTAACAGTGTAGATTGTTTCATTAAACCCAGTATGTGGTTAGAATAGCAGTGTTTAGGTAAGCAATTTTTTCTAGACGTAAGGCACATAAGTGTTTGAAATGAAATGGGGCACTACCGGAAATCTAAAAACCCACACAACAAAACATGTGATTCAACAAGGACAATAATCAGTCTCTTTTAAAAGTAATCAACCATTAAAGTTTAAAGTTCCGTTTTGACAAGCATCTTTTTAAGAACCATTTCTATTGACTTTAATATGAGGACAATGGGAGAGGATGATCAATCAGCCAATATGATAAACTGGAACAAAAAATGTCACTGTTAAGTCAGTGTACAGCAGGACTATAATCTTAATAATTATATCTGTTATTCTGATTATGTCAGCAGTTTTCAATGCATGATAACAACATCAAATTATTAATTTCATCTGGGAAATTTCTATTCCTATTTCACAGTGAAATGTAACAACATTTCACAGTGAAATGTAACAACTGAATTTAACATTAAGAGGCTCAGCCTGAAGATTGTCTATTAATTGAACACAATGGCAAAAAGCTGGGATTCAATACAGACACTAGGTATTTAACCATTATAACAGTGTAGGTTCTTAGAACTTGCAAATAAATCAAAGTGATAGGTTAAGACTCAGACTTACAAAGCATAATGCAACAGAGAGCTCACATGGTCAAAGTATAGAGGTAATATTTGAGCTCCAGAGAAGAGTGATAAATACATAAAAGATTACTGAGTCATAAGTTATCATAGACTTAGTGCATTATCAAAAAGGGAGAAACTCTAACAGTAAACCTAATAACCTTAGAGTGGTTTGTTTTCTAAAAAGAATTAGAAGACTTAAAAACTAAAAATATAAATTTTCTAAATGTAAAAAGTTTGTTTTAAATATCATTGTCTGCAGCACTCTTAATGAAGCATATTCATAATGTACAAAAATAATGAAGTAATATAACAGTAAAAATAATGAAATATAAATCTTTCAACAACAAAAATCATGTTACATTAGGAAGTCAATCAACAAAATCTTTCTAGAAAAATAAATATCTCTAAATAATATTTCTGTCCTTGAGCAAAGCTGCTTAGCTGGATATACCCAAAAATTTGTTTTCGTTCTTTAAAAAAAATTTTTTTAGGTTCCATGAAAAGTTTGGACAAAACTAACATGTTCAACTTTAAATTAAATACAACTTAAATCAAAGTAATTTACAGTATTAGATTGATATAAACTGACATGGTCTCCATATAAACTGACATAGTCTCCATCAATCAACATCACACATCTAAAATACATCCCATAATTAATTAACAAACAACTTTGCCAAAGAAGATTCAGTTATTGATTGTGTCGTGGGAGATGGTTGGGATTAGTTGTAAGGAGGAAACAAAACTGAAAACATATTAAAGAGAACATGAACATTAAACAAATGTACAGCAAAATGTTCACATTGTCAATTTTTAAAAAAATATACAGTAACACAATTTACAAGATTACTATAAACATATACAGTAACACAATTTACAAGATTACTATAAACATATACAGTAACACAATTTACAAGATTGCTATAAACATATACAGTAACACAATTTACAAGATTGCTATAACATATACAGTAACACAATTTACAAGATTGCTATAACATATACAGTAACACAATTTACAAGATTGCTATAACATAAACAGTAACACAATTTACAAGATTACTATAAACATATACAGTAAGACTTTGTGACAGACTTCCATAAGCTATCATTTATTTACAAATAAATTAACCTGTGTTTTTGGGTACTGCAAAACTGAAGAAAATGACTTTTTCTTTTGCATCCCATTAATTTTACACATTTTAGGAAAGCCTATGATTTGAATAAATAAATAAATATATAAATATGACACTTTACAAATGAAACAGTTTGAGAGAAATAGCTTTGAACAACCGGGCACTCAACAACAAAGGTTATACCTCAAATGTATTCTGCTGAGAAGCAAACATCTTTAAACTGAACAATTTGAGGTTATACCTCAAATGTATTCTGCTGAGAAGCAAACATCTTTAAATTAAACAATTTGTACCAACTAAAAGGCATAATCTCATTCGTGATACTTAATACTTTTTATAAAAACATTAAACAAAAACCTATCCATGAAATGATTACCAAGTTGAAACACACAAAACAAATAATAATAGTCTTGAACTAAAAACATTTTTAAGAAATAAAAAATAATTGTTTTTCAACCAGAATTGGGAAAAAACGGAATATAAAAAATATCTATAACTATTCCTCCTATGTTAAAAGTAAACAAAAATTGTTAGTCAAAAATATGTTTACCAAGAGGGTAAAGAGGAAAATGTTTCATACTAACCACTATTGTATGCTCCACTATTCTCTAGCTTTAAATCCAATTATCTCATTTCCTTCTCATACATCAAATACATTATAAGAAATTCAGTTCACAGATACAAAAAAGGTGAAATATTCTTGTGAGTCTTTATAACATAATTTCCCAACAAATTCATGTTAAATCTAGCTAATTTCTCAGGAAGGATCTGCTCATACCTTGTGTTTTCGGAAGTTCTAAATGTTGACTACATCTCCTCAATCATCATCTGATCAGACGGTCTGAGTGAGTGGCATTCGGCCGAGGCCTGACATCAGACTCCTCAGATGACAACAGCAAGTCACAGTCTGGGTCTTCAGATCTTTCTATGCGACTGTAGCACTTGACAGTGTCAGAGTGATGAAAGTACTTGACTCTCCCTTCAGATGCTGAGTTCACATAGATTGTCTTAGAGTTTTGTATGGAGTGTTTCAGGAAATTATCCACAACCCAGAAAACAATGGCCTAAAGAACAGAAAGAGATTGTTATTTCATCAAAAAATCAGGTTTTAGCTTTAAAAATAAATATCTTACAACACAAATTGAGTGTTAACAATCTTCACCATGCAATTATTCATCTGTTAATAAGTTAACCATGGTCCATACAATAAATTAAATAAATAAAACACATTTTTTATAATAAATAATAATTATGATTTTATTTCTTTTCTTCAATAAAATATTTGTAAAATCTATAATAACACAGAAATAACTTTTTAAAAAATACTCATAAAAACAATCACTTTGTTAGACTACTTAGAAAAAATAATTTAGAATATTTCCTTATAAGTTAAAAATTAGCACAAGCTGCCTTAGTGGTCTTTGTTTAAACCATACTTGTAGGAACTTACATTAACAACAAGAGGAACAAGGAACATGACTAGAACAATTTCCACTTCTGGGTTAGTGATGGGCGCCATTATAAACATTCGGACCTAAGCCAAATAAAAAGAATATTTAACTTCACAGTAGAGCCTTCAAGATGACTATGCTGTGAGAGAACATTATTGTCAAATGATTCCTATTTAACTTTACAGTAGAGCCTTCAACATGACTATGCTGTGAGAGAACATGATCGTCAAATGATTCCTATTTAACTTTACAGTAGAGCCTTCAACATGACTATGCTGTAAGAGAACATTATTGTCAAATGATTCCTATTTAACTTTACAGTAGAGCCTTCAACATGACTATGCTGTAAGAGAACATGATCGTCAAATGATTCCTATTTAACTTTACAGTAGAGCCTTCAACATGACCATGCTGTGAGAGAACATTATTGTCAAATGATTCCTATTTAACTTTACAGTAGAGCCTTCAACATGACTATGCTGTAAGAGAACATGATCGTCAAATGATTCACATATAACTTCACAGTAGAGCCTTCAACATGACTATGCTATAAGAGAACATGATCGTCAAATGATTCCTATTTAACTTCACAGTAGAGCCTTCAACATGACTATGCTGTGAGAGAACATGATCGTCAAATGATTCACATTTAACTTCACAGTAGAGCCTTCAACATGACTATGCTTTAAGAGAACATGATCGTCAAATGATACACATATAACTTCACAGTAGAGCCTTCAACATGACTATGCTGTAAGAGAACATGATCGTCAAATGATTCACACTTAACTTCACAGTAGAGCCTTCAACATGACTATGCTGTAAGAGAACATGATCGTCAAATGATTCACATATAACTTCACAGTAGAGCCTTCAACATGACTATGCTGTAAGAGAACATAATCGTCAAATGATTCACATATAACTTCACAGTAGAGCCTTCAACATGACTATGCTGTGAGATAACATGATCGTCAAATGATTCCTATTTAACTTCACAGTAGAGCCTTCAACATGACTATGCTGTGAGAGAAAAAAATAATTTAGTGAAGGAAATTGAAACCAGGGGGATAAAAAATAATATGTAGATATGTGATGTTTTCAAAAAGTTTTTATAAATGTTTTTAACTCTTAAAGTCGCAAAGCGTTGTATTGCGTCCTTGCCCGCTATCCCCAAAGCGTCCCTAGATACCACTCTCGTTAGAAATGAGATCTCGAAAAGTAAAAAATTCTTCAATTCTTGAAAAATGATGAATTTGACTTCCAATGAGCTAGTGTTATCGCTCGATTCACGATGTTTTTTGGTAGTTTTTACGTTTTTCTTTGAGGAAAAGATTTTTCTATACTGTATTATAAAAATTATAGTACTAAACTACAGGTAAATATAGTACTTAATTCAAAACAGTGTTTTGGATGCTTAAAATAACAATTCTTAGCCTAAAAAATGAAGTCAGTAGGACAATTATACTATAAATGGATTTTACAAAAAATTTTAAATTTCATAACCAGTTGATCGTAATACGCAAAATCCTTATGGGAATGAGGCGGAAGATTATTGAAAACCTTATGCAACTTTAAGAGTTAAACATTGGAACAGCACAAAAATTAAATGGCCTAGAGAGAGCTTAAATAACAACTATTGCAAAAAAAAACGTTTCCATTCATGCCAAAACTATCACACAGTACTCTGTTACGCTTAAAAACTAAATGTTATATCAGATATAATTTATAAATTCAATGTTTATTATATCACTGTTATGATATCCATAAATTATTATGCAAAATTTGTTATAATTGATGTTTTAAAAAAGTCATTTTAAAAGACCATTTAATTCAATTAATTTAAAAATGTTTTTACTTGACTTTGCTAATGATAAAACGTGCAAATTTTAACTTACATATAAATATATATTCTCCAACATTTAACTTTTCAATGATATTCCTTTCAAAAAATGTACAGAAAAAGCAAATTTTTATTCTTATTTATTTAAAGATATTAAGAAATAAAATTGTTTTAATGAATCATCAGAATTCATACCTCAGTCCAAAATTTAAAAAGTACAAGAAGTGTCATCAGCAACTTGGTAACTATCATGACTAGAATGTACAGAGCACACTGGCCAACCCAAGCATTACATTTTGGAGGGTCACCTACAAGTCAAAAGGGAGGTTTATTTAACTGTTGTGCAAGAAAGGGATATAAATAGTCAAAACACTTTTGTTCAATTCATTCCATATGAATATCTCTATTATCTAAATTGTGAATGTGTTGCCATAAGCTGATAATGTCATTAGCCTACCATACTCTCCAAAGTATATAGACTTCCAGCCATAGCGATGAGCTAAGATTTGGCATGATTTGAGACCCAGGTAGATAACCAGTAATCCAACAGTAGAGTCAAGCAAAAAGCTGATAAAATACCTTCAAGAAATAGAATAATTTAAAAATCAGTTTAATACCAAATACCCGTATATTAAAGACAAAAAAAGAGAAATATTTTTCCTTCACGGTTATTATTCAATTTTTGGAAAATGGAGACAAAAGTAAATTATATATGAGTAGTGCCATTTATTATTACGGAAAGTACATGCTTAAACACAAAATTAACTCTTAAAGTCGAAAAGCGTCGTAATGCGTCTCTTCCCGCTATCCCTAAAGCGTCGTAATGCGTCCCTAGACACAAATCTCGTTAGAAATGAGATCTCGGAAAGTAAAAACTCTTCCATGCTTGAAAAACGATGTATTCGACTTCCGGCAATGGCGGCCGTTGCCCGCGCTAGTGTTATTGCTCGATTCCCGATGTTTTTTTTGTAGTTTTAACGTTTTTTTTTTTGAAAATACGTTTTCATTATAATTTATTACTAAAATAATAGTACTAAACTCCGGCTCCGGCATCCTTCCGTCTCGCGAGACGATGGTGCATCACCGTTGGGTTGGGTTGCATTTCCTCGCGTGACTGTGCAGTCCTATCCTTGAGTGACAGTCTTTGCCACAGTTTTTACACACGAGTTCTGTGCTTCCAAATGTTTTGGCCTTTCTCCTAGCTCTTCTGTCTGCAGCCTCCTCCATTCTTCGCTCCTCGGCTACTATGACGCCCTCTTTGACAACTGTGCGCCACGTAGATCGGTCTTCTGCCTTACACTCCCAGTCACTTGTATGTATTTTGGCTGCTTTCATGTCCCTTTGACAGACATCTTTAAATCGCAAGCGTGGGCGACCTGTTTTCCTCTTTCCTGAAGCAAGTTCACCATATAGGAGGTCCTTCGGGATGCGGCCGGGGCTCATTCTTTTGACATGTCCTAGCCACCTCAGGCGTCTTTCACTAAGAATTGAGAACATGCTTTGGGTATTGGCACGCGTTAGTACCTCACTATTAGGCACTTTTTCTTGCCATTTAATACCAAGGATGCGGCGCAAGCATCTCAAATGGAAGCTGTTAAGCTTACGCTCTTGTGATGTATAAGTGGTCCATGTCTCGCTCCCATATAGTAGTGTACTGATGACACAGGCTCGATAGACGCACAGTTTGGTTTTCTCCGTTAGCTTGGTGTTTTGCCAGACCCGCTTATTTAGTTTAGCCATTGTTGCGGCTGCCTTGCCAATTCTGCTGTTTATTTCTTCTTCAATGGACAGTGTATTGGAGACCTTGGATCCCAAGTAGGTGAAGCTGTCCACAACCTCCAAGTTTTCATTATCGATATTTATGGTAGGAGGAGGTCGAGTGTCTTGGGCCATGATGTTTGTCTTTTTCAAGCTGATTTGCAGACCAAATTCTTTGCAGGCATTGGAGAAGCTTGACACGAGTTGTTGCAAACCAGATTCTGTATGTGCTGTTAGTGCCGCATCATCCGCAAATAGTAGCTCTCGAATTAGGACATCCGTCGTTTTGGTCTTGGCTCGGAGGCGGGCAGTGTTGAAAAGTCCTCCATCAGCTCTGGTATGTACTAAACTACAGGTAAATATTGTTTCAAACTCAGTACGGTCTTTTGGATGCGTAAAATAACCATTCTTAGCCTAAAAAATGAAGTCAGTATGACAATAATATTATAAATGGATTTTACGCAAATTTTTTAATTTCATAACCGGTTGATCGTAATACGGGAAATCCTTACGGGACTGAGGCGGAAGTTTATTGAAAACCTTCTGAGGCTTTAAGAGTTAAAGTCTGGTTACCAAGTACAAGGATCTCCTTGAAAGACCTCTGACAGGAACAAGTTGGCAAAATGCAGAACAGCAGCACCAACACCTTGCTTGGAAGTATCAAAGAACCTTAAAGAATATATAATGTTTCATAATTAAAGCTACAGAATCATAATTTTTTTTTTATTTGAGTATTTTGTATCATAATTTTAAATGAAGGATTAAAAATAAAATGTACCTGCTGAATAATTTATATTTCAGATAAAATACTTTTTTTGGATTCATTGGATCATGTGCTATGATGTTTCTTTTTAAAAGCCTTTAAACCAAGTCATAGAAAAGCATTTTTAAGCAGACTTCTTTACAAATTTATTCATTAAATTAGGAAGAAAAAAAACTTAAACCCAACTGAATTATTGTTTTAGTCTAGTTAAAAGTTGAATCAAATGCATCCTTTCTTGTTGTATTTGTATTTGAAAAAAAAGATAATGAATTTTTATGAGTGTGACAAATTAAATTTTGAAAATCGTAATGATGAGGTTTTTAAGAGAGAGGGGTAAAAAAAAATCTGTATAAGGCTGAAAAATATGAGTGGTTTGGATGTCAGCTTTTATCCATTATATTTTAGTTAACTATAGGGATTTTAAAATACATTTTGGAAAATTTAAGTTCTTTTTGTTTGAAAAGACTAAAAAAAAAATGTAATATTTATTTTTTAAAAATTGTTTGGAGAAAAGAAATATAAATTATTTGACAACATTTAATGTGTGTAGGACTTAAATGAATTTCAAAACTTCTATGCTCCTTTTTAAACCACCCTAGGTAAAATACTAATGTTCTAAGAACAAAACCCTTAATTTTTCAATATTATACAAGAAAGTGAAAATAATTACCATATCATCCATGGTCTTCTAGAGGATTTAGGTTCACAATATCGCTTTACTGAAACAGTTGTATTTTTTAAATTAAACAATTTGAGTGGGTTGTTAAAATTAATGTAACAAGTCATGCATGATTTGTACATATTTGTAAATGTTTTATGTAAAAAAATATTTAGGTGAACTGCATTTTTAGAACTTAGATTTAAAAAAAAACAATTTATACATTATTTCAGCTTTGATAAGATTTTGATTTTAAAAAAAATTAAAATATCCAAATAATGAACAAATTCCAACCTATTAAAGATGTAAATGCAAGTAAGGCAAGTAAAGCTTGAACAAACAAGCCCAGAACACCAGTCAAAGCTCCTCTACCACAGTGTGATCCTGTCTCATTGCTGGAGTCTAGTTTTTCTTCTGTCATAACCGATGTATTTACTGGTGAGTAGATGCTTAGGTGATGTGTTTCTTCAACAATAATTTCATTGTTCACACTCAGACTATTGAGTATTACACTCATAGTCACAGTATCATAATTATATTTTGCTTAGATGATGACTTGTATACTCTTGTAAATTTGATTGTTTTCATCAGTCATTACTTGAATGCACCAGATGTTAAAATCAAAGCCAAGACAGGAGAACTGGAAAAAAAAAAGAAAGGGTTAAAATAAACCATACAGATCAGTTAATTTATGATATATTCCAAGGATTACTTCCAAACCAAAATGTTACATGTCCAGATGTTTAGTTCAACTTGAGTCTGAGCTTTTATTGACTTCTTAAAATTAGATAGTAATTTAGAATGTATTTGTATGCAATAGGCAAGATATAGAATACAAATAACACTACTGGGTCAAGTGGTTGAAAGATGAAGTTAAGATTTTCAAACTTAAGAAACTCTTAGAAATTTTTGTTATGAAAATTTTGCACCACATAATAAATGCTACAATAATAAAAGAAAAACAAAGTAGCGATTGGAGGTGATTAAAAGTTAGTAAAAATTTATATGAATATGATCAATATGAGGAATACCAGTAAAAATTTTAAAAACTTGCCTGGCCCGATATAATTTGTTTAAAGCTATTGGCTTGGTGTGCCACCTTGAAAGCACTGTCTCAACCAAAAATAATCTTTGCCCTGTAGAAAAGTTGACTTTCTGTTAAAAATAAGGTTGCTAATTGTTAACCAGTCCTCGATTCAGGACCGGCCCCATTTAACCAGGACGGGTTAACCATAACTTAGATTTGTCAGTATAGGCTTATTCCCCAGAGTTAATTGTTTTTTTGTTATGGCAGAATACCAGAGCCAATACGCAAGTGACCGTGACCTCAAAGTGTTTTCTTAATATTCCGGTATTTACATAATATAAAAATTAGGGCTGCGAAAATTACAGATTAATTTCTCGATTAATCAGTAATTTTCTTTATCGATTAAAATTATTTTAATCGATTAAAAAGCTATTAAAATTAAAGAAAATGTTGTAAAATTTTTTCTCAATTTATTAATAAATGATTAATTTTTAAAAATTAAAAATAGTTTTTTTGTTTTTTTTTACATACAAATGTCTCCATTTAAAAAGGAGTTTCCGAAAGTGTAAATTGTAAACTTTAAAATAACCTGTTTTATAAGGACAATGATATAAAAAACCCATTGTTATTAATTAATTAACAATAACTTCAATGAAAAATTAAAATTCATTGACATTATATTGAACTACTTATATTTAAATATATCTTCTAGCAATATTATATTTTTAATTTTGAATTAAATGAAATAATTAAGTTATATGCAATTTAAAATATGACATAAAAGGGCACAAAATGTGAAAGAAAACAACAGTCAAAAAAGTGATTATGAGGTCTTATGTTAACTTATCTTATCATAACTTGGGATAAAAACATGAACTTTATATTTTTTTAAGTCATCAAACAATTTCTATACAGCTATATTATTTCTATATTTTAAAAATTAGTTTGAAATTTTCATCCGAGCGCTCAAACTTAAATACGTTATTTAACTTTTTAACTACGTTTAAAAAAAACAACTCAATAAACAAAAATCAATTGCCTGTTTTTATTACTTCCCTTTACATCTTTATTTTTAGCATTTTTAACAAAATTATCGATTAATTAATCGGTAATTTTTCAAAAGTTAATGATTAAATTTAATTTAATCGATAACAGCCCTAATAAAAATACAAGTCATCACTGTTAGTGGAGTTCAGCGAGTGAACATTTAAAAAAAAAATTTCTTAATTGGCAAAGCATAGTATGAGAGCTAACACAAGCGAGTTCTAGGGCAGCGCATTATAGCGCTTTGGTAATAGAGGCTAGGCAAGCATTACCGCGCTTTGGGGCTTTAAGGGTTAAAGTTAAAGACAGTTATTAATGACAGACTATGTTCCTATGTGAACTATAACTATAATACTATGTCAATGTCATTTCAATTTTTTATTAAAAAACACGGAATTTATTCATTTAAAGTTTAATTTTAGTTTACTAAGTTACTGTTAACTAAGTGTTGGTTTAATCTTATATTATAAAACTAATAGTAAAAAAGTTTTAATTAGTTAATTAGTATTTAACATTCATTTACTATTAGTTATTAGTATTAGTTAGGCGGGTACAATTTACTGAATAATATATAATAGTATAATTTTAAATTATATTATACTATTTCAACAATTTGCCAGTTATTATTAATTGGCAAATGGTTGAAATAGTATCAAATACTAGCTACTGGTGTAAGTAGAGAAACATTTCAAGATTAAAAAATTATAAATTTTAACTTTCGGTAAAAGCGAAGTATGTCGACTGTGACGTCACAGTCATGGCGGCCTTCTTTGTTGTTATAGCACGTCCTTTAAAAAGCTTTAAAATTAAAATTCTATACTATTACTATAGACTATAGTATAGTATAGCCATAGCTATACTCTAACCCAAACCCTAAAATGGCTACTAAAACCGGTAAACGTCTAGTACTCCGACCGCACCGCCATTACCGGCGGCCATCTTGTTGCTATGGCACGTGACCGGCCCGGAAAAGTAGTGCGAGCCCCGTGAATTTTCCGAAAATTCTAAAGCTATACCTAACCCAAACCCTAAAATTAAAATAGCAACTATCCTTCATAGCAATGGGAAGAGACGCGACGCTGCGGTCAGAGTAATAGTAATAGACATTAGCCCTTCCATTTTCTGAAAATTCTAAAGCTATTCTATACCTAACCCAAACCCTAAAACCTTCCATTTTTTATAATCCTTTTTTAGGCCAATTAGAATTTTATAGAACTCTCTTTTCCAGCAACCGGTACTGTCGTGATGTCACGGTCGACATACTTCGCTTCAGCCTAACTTTCTTAGACTTATACTGTATAACTTATCATAAGTACTTGACTTATGGGCTAAAACCTATATCTCCGACCGGAGCGTCGCGTCTCTTCCTGTTGCTATACTATGAAGGATAGTTGTTATTTTAATTTTAGGGTTTGGGTTAGGTATAGCTTTAGAATTTTCGGAAAATTCACGGGGCTCGCACTATTTTTCCGGGCCGGTGACGTGCCATAGCAACGAGATGGCCGCCGATAAGGTCGGCCCGGTCGGAGATAAAGGTTTTAACCTACTTATGCTTATGACATTATGATCTTGTCTGCTGTCTTACATCAAGAGTAAAAAATGTACACACTAAACAAAATCACTCACACAGTCACAGTACTAGTACTGAAGTACTGTGTATTGTACTGTACTGTACAACTCACAACCACAACTCATCACAACTGTAACAAAGTTTTTTAATTAAATTATTTTAACCTGCCTAAATAGGAAGCTGAGATTTAGTTTATCGATTTATCGTAATAGCTAATTATGTTATAAATATATGGCTGGCCTCTTAAAATCAACCAGAAATAAAATCTTTAAGTTTTAAGCTTACCGTCAGTGTCAGATTTTATAATTAGGGCTTTAATGATGCCAGAGTCAGAAGATAACAAATACTGCACTTTTAATCGATGAACCGGAAACACTCATAAATTTCATTGCCAGATAGTCTGGTCTCTAGCTAAAATTATGAACTTGACATAAACTGACTGCTTTTAATCTTAAGTATAGTAACATTAACGTTAAAAACCAAAATGACCAAGATAAAACCCACATGTTGGTATGATCTAAATTCCTTAAACATAATGTATTTAAATAAGACTCATTTTCTTTAAAAAATGTATCGGGTATAAAATATTTAGATTTTTAAAAATTAGACAAACCAAACATACACCATTAATGTCATTAATAATTATTGCTTATGCTCAAAAATAGGCCTTCTCCCTGTGGTATTGATTACTCTATGAACTCTATGCAATTATTTAACAGCTGTTTCAAAAATATTCTAAAAATAAAGATTCTTTCACAACTCAGACAACTGTATTCGAAGCTGTACATCGCATGTTTATGCATCATACATAAAAAATGGTGCATTTATTTTGTACAAGACTTAATTTAAAAACAATACTGGGAATACCCTTTAAAAGAATAAATGGATGAGGAAATCATCCAGTTACTGAGTTACTACTGTTTTGTTATTAGCCTAATTGTGTGTTTTTTTTTTTTTTTTTTTTTTTTTTTTTTGTTATTTTGTTTCAATGTTTTTTTCTTCCTCTTCTTATTTATTTCAGAGGTTCCTTCCTTAAAGAAGATTATTGCATCCTTCACTTATCCATGGTTTATGTGTAGTTTTGCATTTTATTACAGTTTTAAATGTTGATAAAGTTTTGGTTTTTCTAGTTCCATCAGGCAACAAATCCAATGTCCGAATTTCAGACGGTAAGAGTGAGATTTTGTATGTATTTATTCAATTTATTCGTGCTAACGGAATAAGAAAAGTGTTTTTATCCATACGGAGCCGTCCATAAAGTACGTCACGCTATTTTTGACAATTTTTGCCCCCCCTCCCCCTGTAACANCCCCCAAAGTACGTTAAACTTTCGAAACTAATTAAAATTTAATCGAAAACTTAAAACACGCGTAACTATTAAACTGCCTTAAAATATAAATATTAAAAGAACTATCAGATTATTAAATGACCTTAATAGTAGAATAACTAATTGTCAACAGTTGTCACAGTTATTCTTTGAAACAGTAAGTCAATCAATTGAATTTGAAGGAAAAAATGCAAAAATTAGACTTGAAAATTATATAATAAACATTATTTATCTGCTACCTCTTCATTTACAATGGGTGAGGTCCAGGGGCGGATTAAGACTGCACGGGGCCCCGGGCTGCAATCAAACGGGGGCCCTATCCAACCAGCGTCCCTTTAAATAAAATGATTGTCAACAGCTAATGTAAGACCTCAACTAAATATTAATAATGAAAAAAAAACGAACACGAAGAAATAACTGTTTCAAGTGTTCGCCGGTATGTTACAATTGAGTGTGAAAACAAAAAATTCAAATTCCACTGCCGAGAATCGAACCCGGCCAGCGGAGCAGTGGCGGATTTAGCTATAGGGCAGGGGGGGCGGGTCCCCCCCCCCGCGCACCTGTTCGGTCTAAAATGGCGCCCCTCTTAAGACGCCCTTAATAAACACTAAAAAGGTGTAACTAGAGCAGAAAAAAAGATTGTTAAACACGAAACTTTTAATCAATCACTAAACTGCAATACGACAATATTGGCTTGCTAAATATTGTATTTCAAAACTGCAATATCTGGTTTCGTCAGTCAGGAGCGTCGCTAAGTGGAAAAGAATAGAGAATCTTATCTTATCTTATCTTATATGTTACAGACGCTCCTTCTGTACAGAAGATTATTGCGTCCTACGTATTTCTATGGTTTGTGTTTAGTCCTGTATTCTTACTAGAGTTTTAAAAGATGATAAAGTGGTGGCTTTCCTGGTTTCTTCAGGCAACCCATTCCACGCCCGAATACCGGACGGAAAGAAAGAAAACTTGTATGTGTTTGTTCTTGCATATGGAATAAGAAAGGTGTTTTTGTCTTTATGTCTATTTGAGGGTTGTATTAGGTTTTCTTTGTGTTGTATTTCTAAATTAGAATTAATTGCCTTATGTATAATTACTAATTTACTCTTGGTTCTTCTATCCTCTAGTGTTTCAAGGTTTAATGATTTAACTAATGGTGTTACTCTTGTCAGTTTTGAATATTCTCCAGTAATGAATCTGGCAGCTCTTTTTTGGATTTGTTCTAACTTATCAATATTTTCTTTGGTGGATGGGTCCCATACTGAAGATGCATATTCTAGTATAGGTCTCACCAGGGTGAGATAGCATTTTAGTTTTATATCTTTGTTACATTTGTAAAAGTTTCTTTTTATAAAGCCTAAGGTTTTGTTTGATTTTTTAATAACTTCATTAACTGCATTGAAACGATAGTTAGGCATGAAACATTGTTTTAGAAAAACAGAGGGCACAGTGAAAAATCATTCTTTATTGATGGTAGTTGTAGAAATACTGGAAATTTTCGTTAAATGTTAAGTTTATTAGCCAACTATGATTCCGCTTTAAACAGTCATCTAAAGTTTTAAAAGAAAAATGAAATTTATTTAAGTAATGATGTGCAAATTCATTTAATTCAATCATTTGCACCTGAATTATCAGCAGCAATTGATAATAAAGTTAAGTATAAAACATTCCTTTCTTTAATTATTTATTCAACCATTAATATATCTAAAATTCATCAGATGTCACTTTACGTTCAGTTTTAAAATTAAGTAATGTTGAGGAAAGATTTATAGGCTTGTATACTTTGGTAAACAGAAATGCTGCAAACCTGCATTTGCTTAGAAGATTCTAACGGAACTACACATTACAAAAGCGAAACATTGACATCACAATCTGTGGAGGAAAGGCATACGATGGCGCATCTGTGATGTCTGGAATTAAGAGTGGACTTAAAACTTTCACCCAATGTTGTCCCCATGTTTTGAATTTGGTCACTATCGAAGCAATTTCTGTACACAGTAATGTACAGTTGTTTTTTTTGGCTCAGCTGAAAGGTTGTATGCATTCTTTACGTCTAGTTTACCACGTCTACATACTCTTAAAAAAGATCATAAATGTCAATATGAATTAACAGTAAAAACTCAGAAATAACTTTCTGATACAAGAATGTCAAGCCATAAGCATGCAGTCGATGCAGTTGTTGAATCATTCTCTGCTATTCTAGCCACTCTAGAAGATTTAAATTCAGGGAAATCAACATAACATAGAGGAAGTGTCAGAAGTCAGAGCAGAAGCTGTGGGACTATCTGTTGTAATAACAAATATTCTTTTATTTTTCTGATGCTATTTCTACAAAAGCTGGTTGATATTTTCGTGTTATCAAACCACTTGTAGCGCAAGAGTATTGACATTGCAAATGCAAAACGATTGATCGATTTTGGAAGAAATAAGTTTGTTGAAAAGAGAAGCGATCAAGCTTTTTAAAATTCTGAAAGCAGATGTCTAATCATCTATTAACGAAAATTGTTCCAAACTAGATGTTAAAAACAAAATTTAAAGAAACTCAAATTTGCAAAAAAATTAAGTATGGCAGGTGAACATAGTAGAGATGAAAGGGCTGATGATCCAACTACTAGTTTTAAATCTGAAACATACTTCACTATCCTGGATAAACTACTAAAATAAATAGATGATCGATTTAATGACTTTAGGGGCACAGCTATTTATTTCTATTGTATTGATCCATCAAAAATGTTGGAATAAAATAAAGATTATCTTTGAAGTTGATGCAAAATTTACAAACATATTAACCCTTTAATAGTATACCTTCAAAGATTTGTATGAATCACAACGTCCATTACAACGTCCATCAAAACGTCCATCTTAACATCCATCACTATCTACAACTAGTGAGCTACAACTTAAAGACTTTCTACCATTCTTGTTTGAAAAATAAATGTCATCAGGACTCCCTAATTTGTCAATACTCTATACAAATTTACTTGAATCTTCTTGGTAGCAATGATTGAAAATCATCAAAATTATTTGCGCTCAAAAATGAAAAACGAACGTCTGTCTGGATTGGCAATAATTTCAAATGAACATGAGAACTTTGACTTTGAATCAACTATAAATCGTTTAGGTTCACGTAGAAAGGAATTTAAATAAGGCTCAGGGCTCTATACAAATTCGTATAAATTTAGTTTCTTTCTTAGATAAAAAAAATATACTATTGAAATAAATATACGTCACTATTTTGAAAACATTGCTGTTTATATTGTTTCTTCTGTTTGTCTTGTTCGATGATTTGGAACATTTACTAAATTAGTAGGCTCATAATTATTATTTCTAGGGCTGCAGAAATTAATGATTAATTTCTCAAATAATAATTAAAATGTTTAAAGATTAAATTATTTTTAACGATTAATTCACACATCACTTACAAATAATTGGAAGTAAAAAAAAAAAGTATATATAAACAATTTTTAAAAAATAGCGCCTGATAAATAATGAATTTCCTGAAGATGACATGTACATTTTGGTTTTTAAAATATTGACTGACGGGAATGTTCAAAATGTTGATAAAGTTTGCCTACTTATCAAACCAAATGAAAAGCGTATGAAGCTAATGGCAGTAATGGCGTTTGACTTAGAGACAGAAATGACGACAGCTCTTCTGATGAATTACTACATTACAAAATGGAGATGAACGTTCTTGAATCCATTAATCCAGTACAGTGGTGGAAAGCTAATGAACACAAATATCTGATAATGTCATTCCTTGCCAAGACCGTTTTGAGCATACCAGTTACATCAGTTCAGTTCCATGTCAATGATTGTTCAGTTCTGCTGGTTATATTATCAATTAGACCCACTCATCACTTGAACCAATTAATGTCAACACACTTTTGCGTAGTTGGTGAAAAGTTGATATATAAAGAAGACATTCCGTTGTTATTTAGATTTTTATCAGAACGTTAAATAAGTGTTACTTATGACATCATAAATTAAATTTTTTGGCTTTAATCGAAATTAACGATCGTTAATTTTTCAAAAGTTAACAATTAAATTTAAATTAATCGTTAACAGCCCTAGTATTTACCCAAAAATCTGTTTTTAGTAAAAAAAATTCGGCGCCCCCTGAAATTCTCCTCGCCCCCCACGCAGACAAAGCTAAATCTGCCACTGCAGCGGAGCTTGCCTAAACGGAGAAATTTTAAAAATATAAACAATAATTTAAACTATGTTCTCTAAGGGAGGCAATTAAATCCAATTATAGAGATAATATTTCTTAATTTATTTTATTTATTATACTTCCAAGGATTCGTGCAAACATTTGTACACTTTTATATAAAATATAAAAAGTTTGGGGGCCCCCAAACTGTCAGGGGCCCCTGGCTTTAGCCCGTTCAGCCCCCCCCCCTTAATCCGCCATAGGGTGAGGTCAACTTTTAGATAATCTTCCGATTATGCATTCTATTGACATAGGATAAGAAATAGATTAGCGAAACTTGACATCAACCAGTAATTAGATATTAAAAATGGAAACAAAAAAAATGTGACGAAAAAAGGACTAGATTGACAAATTATGTGTGCAGCATTTGTGCCATTTTGAATATGTTTACAGTGGGCCTGTGAATTATGTTTACTTAAAAAAAATATTCACTAGACATCATTCATCCATGGTGAAGTGAAGTGTTCATCCATAGTTACGACTGACATAATCATAAATCGTTTATGACTGGAGGGTTGTTACAGCGGGCAGTAGGAATATTTATCCATGTGTTGACCTCTATTAAAAACGAAATTATAATTTATATTTTCTTTTAGCCTTTTACTAACTAAAAAAATGGAACAGTCCAATAAGTGATCATGTCATTAATTGGTATTTATTATATATATTTTTTAAAAAAAATAATGTAATCGTTTTTATGTTTATAATAATAATGATTATAGTATACAAATATTACCGCTGAATACTAAATATATTTATAATACAAATTCCAAATTTCTTGATCAGTGATATAATTTCGCAGGATAAATAATAACACTTTCTTTAAGGCTACACATAAAACAAGGCTTCGCAACAGTATTGTCAGTATACTAGCGCATGTGGAATTGTAAACAACACTTTGAAAAGATACGCATTTCATGCTATTTTGACATAAAAAAAATTCAAGTGGGACGTGGTGGTCAAGAGGTAGCGCGCTCGACTGCCATACCGATGGTTACGAGTTTGAATCCACGCGAGGGCGAGAATTTGTTCCCGGGGCCTTAGGAGTCCCCGAGTCACCCAGCTCTGAATGGGTACCTAACTAGACAATAGTTAGGCGGCTGGGGTAATGCGTGGAACCCCTATAGCCGTGGCCTGTGACCGCTGCATCACTTGCCAACAGATCTTCTCTCATGGTCTGTGGACGCAATTATCTTCTGCATAGAAGGAGCGTCTGTATATCTAAGATAAGATAAGATCAAGTGTTTCACAAAATTTTTTTATTAAAAAAAAGACAATTAAACTTTACTAAGAAAAAAAAATTAGAGATAAAATTTAAAATATATAAAAATGTGACGTCACACTTGGCCTGACCCCGCTCCCCCTGTCACACTTTCTTACACCCCCCCCCCCGCTTGGAGCGTGACGTACTTTATGGACGGCCCCTATCTGAGGGTTGTATTAGATTATCTTTACTGAATTTTTATTTTTCCATGTTATTGTACGTATCATGTGCTAAAATTTTTATTTAAATAATTGTGTTCATTTAATGTTCTTGACGAAGGCATTTTGCCGAAACATCTACTTGTGTATTCATCATCGTCAGCTTCGTGACCGTTGCGGTCGCTGGGGGAGCGCGGCGCATGGACACATCTATGGCCAATAATTCACTCAATCACATCCCTGTCCATTCCTTTATGTTGTCAAGCCAGCTTTTCCTCTGTCGAACTGTCTGCCGCCCCCTTCTACAGTGCCTTGAAGGATACTTTTTGGTAAGAGTATCATGTATCTTATCTTATATGTTACAGAAGCTTATTGCGTCCTACGTATTTCTATGGTTTGTGTTTAGTCCTCTATTCTTACTAGAGTTTTAAATAATGATAAAGTGTTGGCTTTCCTGGTTTCTTCAGGCAACCCATTCCACGCCCGAATACCGGACGGAAAGAAAGAAAACTTGTATGTGTTTGTTCTTGCATATGGAATAAGAAAGGTGTTTTTATCTTTATGTCTATTTTAGGGTTGTATTAAGTTATCTTTGTGTTGTATTTCTAAATTAGAATTAATTGCCTTATGTATAATGACTAATTTACTCTTGGTTCTTCTATCCTCTAGTGTTTCAAGGTTTAATGATTTAACAAATGGTGTTACTCTTGTCAGTTTTGAATATTCTCCAGTAATGAATCTGGCAGCTCTTTTTTTTGGATTTGTTCTAACTTATCGATATTTTCTTTGGTGGATGGGTCCCATACAGAAGATGCATATTCTAGTATAGGTCTCACCAGGGTGAGGTAGCATTTTAGTTTTATATCTTTGCTACATTTGTAAAAGTTTCTTTTTATAAAGCCTAAGGTTTTGTTTGATTTTTTTTAGATAACTTCATTGACATGTCGCAGTACATGACCGAACCATGCCTTCTTACGTCTCTTAATTGTTGTTTTAATGGTTTCTTGTAGTATATAATAGTGTATTGGTCTATTAATAAAACTTAAGTTTATTGTTTTGATCACGCAATACGTTTGTGTGTATCTTGTGTTGCATTTTGAATATTTAAATGTAACAACCTTGTTGCTTATTAATCACATTCACTCGATCATGTGTGAATCTTTCAATATTATCTTTAATAATGCACATAGATCATCAAAGGTTCAAAATTTAAAAAAAAAAAATTATTAATGTAAAAAATTTGTAAAATTTCCAGTATTCTTTTCTGTTGTTTTTTTTTTCACACCAAAATTCACCCTCGTTAAATTTCGTTAATCGATTTTCCCAAAAACGTGTTTAGCACATGGATTAAGAGCAAAATTTTGTTTTGTAGTAGTATAAAATATGGCTCACGCCCAGTGAAAACGTAAAAAAAAATTGAAAGATAAAACAACAACAAGCCATTATAATGGCAGAGACTAACGCTAAACACGAATATCCGTTGACGATAGATAATCATAAATTATTACAGTTGTCCTTTAGTGACACTCGCAGGTGAGTAGGATATGAATGAAAACTCTCAAGAATGGAAAAACTCAATTTCATGCATTAAATCAATAAAAAAATATTCGATTAACAATAATAATATGAATGGCGCATGGCAAAGATTCATTTCAATCATTCATTCTTTTCAAAGGCCCAAATGGTCCTAAAGTTTTCATTTCATAACAATTAATAGTTTTTTCCCGGGTAGAAAGCATAAGAGATATTTTAAAGAAATGAACTTGATTTAAATAATACAAAAGTAATGCTTGAGTTACCCATAAACGAATCCCGTCGTCCATTGTCTTTTTTAATATAAAATTTTAAGTTGTTATTGTGGAGACTATAACTATATATATTATATATATATATATATATATA
>MUZC01000156.1:280256-291890 GCA_002072015.1 Radix auricularia
GTCTAGGAACTAGGGGATCACGTCTGTGTGTCTAGGGCCTAGGGGATCACGTCTGTGTGTCTAGGAACTAGGGGATCACGTCTGTGTGTCTAGGGCCTAGGGGATCACATCTGTGAGTCTAGGGCCTAGGGGATCACGTCTGTGTGTCTAGGAACTAGGGGATCACGTCTGTGTGTCTAGGGCCTAGGGGATCACGTCTGTGTGTCTAGGACATAGGGGATCACGTCTGTGTGTCTAGGACATAGGTGACATTTTTTCTTTCATGTTTTTTTTTAATATTAAAAAATGCATTAAACGTTGATTGTGCATTATTTTATAAAATGCAGAATTATTTTTAAGGATGTTTTTACAAGAAAAAATCCTCAAGTATGTTAAATTGTATAAAAATGCAAACCCTATTTTTATATTTATGCCCTAAGACCCATATTATTATATGTTTATTTTGTTGGCTGTTTTTCTTCGGGGTGGGGCGGTCGATGGACCGAGTCACACAATTAAGGAACTACTGAAATTTTCAACTTTCATTATGTTTGAAAATTCTTCCTCTGACGAATTCTAGTTTCATTCTTTTCGGAGGTTTTGCTATTTTTACACAACATTTTTCGACTTGGTGAAATTAAGTGATGCTTGTTTTCAGAAGAGATGTAAAACTGCTCAAATGGTGTATCTTTATCCAAATAATGATTATTATTTTTGTTGTTGCTCATCCCTGTGAAAGCTAAGTCAACCAGCACACTCTTGCCAGGAATAAGTCCAAACTGCTCAAATGGTATATCTCTATCCAAGTTGTTATTATTATTATTTCTGTTGTTGCTCATCCCAGTGAAAGCCAAGGCAACCAGCACACTCTTGCCAGGAATAAGTCCAAACCAAATAAAGCTGGTCACCTCACTATGGGAGGATCTAATGACCTGCAGCGACATGTGGGGGAACCGTCTGGTCAAACAGTAAGATGATAACTAAATGTTGATCACTTGCATACAGCTTCAAAACCAAGACTTAAAATGCGTGCCACTTAGATTTCTGTCATTGTTTATTTGAAAATTTTCTTTGCAATGCAGAATTAAACAACATGAAGGGTTTAAAAATTTCTTTATTTTCCCTTATTTCGCATGATTTAAAGACATTTTATCTACTAGAATTAATTTGCAATAGTTAAAGGCACTTTTAGAGGAACAATGTTTTTAATTATATAGGTAGATACTGCGAATTCTTTACGTACAAGTGGGTTCGATAGCAAATCATGTTCCTCTGTCATTACAATGAAAACTAAAAATAACTAGAAATACAGCACAAAGATAACCTAATACAACCCTCAAATAGACATAAAGTTAAAAACACCTTTCTTATTCCATATGCAAGAACAAACACATACAAGTTTTCTTTCTTTCCGTCCGGTATTCGGGCGTGGAATGGGTTGCCTGAAGAAACCAGGAAAGCCTCCACTTTATCATCTTTTAAAACTCTAGTAAGAATACAGGACTAAACACAAACCATAGAAATACGTAGGACGCAATAATCTTCTGTACAGAAGGAGCGTCTGTAACATATAAGATAAGATAAATGCACAGTATTAAACAAATAATGAAACAAACTAGGGATGGCTCTTGTACTTGTAGGCCAACATGGTACATCTAAATTCCATCCATCTCACACGCCTTCCCCCCAATCTTGTTGAACCCACCACAGTTTGTTGAAGAAATGTCCCAAGCTGAGGAAAAAAATCACAGTGAAAACAGAAGGGGGAATAACCTCGCCCGTTAAAGTCCAATTAGGCCGCAGCCTCACCCGGCACATCTCTGACGTCATCTTCAACCTGCCCCACGCCGCCGCCCTAGAGTCCGCCATAAATGCAAAGGTGGACCTCTTGAAACAGCACGGGCTTGGTAAAAATTCTATAATGGTAAGAAACTCCTCAAAACGTTGCACTATCACTGAGACAATTTGATATAAAGTTACTCCCATTTTTTTGTGTTTTATGGCGCCCTTAAAAAAAATCTTCAAGTTTTCTCATCATTATAATTATACCATTTATACTCTTATCAGCTCTCTTATTCCATTAAAAGACAAAAGCCGTGATAGGGACATGTATAATGTAACTCTACAAAAGAAGATTTGTCTAATTAAGAATCTCTATAGTAAAAACAAGATGTGCTTTGCTTGTGCCACAATGACAAAGTGGCAGCGCGCTCGACCAGCATACATATGGTCACGGGCTCGAATACATGCGAAGGCAAAAAAAATATTTGTTTAAAATCCGAAGGCAAAGATTTGTTTTCGGGGCGTAGGGCGTCCCTGAGACCACCCAGCTCCAAATGGGTACCTAACATTAGTTAGGCGGCTGGGTAGTGCGTTTAACACTCATATCAGTGGCCTGTGAATGCTGCATCACTTGCTAACAGGTAATCCTTCATGGTATGTGGACGCAATTATCTTCTGCATAGAAGGAGCGTCTGTATATCTAAGATAAGGTATATTAAAAATTCAGCTAATAAAAATAATAATAATTTTTTTGTTTGCAAAACTAAATTATAGTAATTATTGGCCAAACCTGAAACTAGATAAATAGATTGTAAAATCTCAAATAAACAGTCATAATTTGTTAATCAGTAAAAAAAATATGTAACTTCTAAAATTCGTGGTCATTTTAGCGTTGCTCTGAGGCAATACTTTCGTTCTTGGCCGAGTCTTTCTCCACCCAGTGGACACCAGAGGTGCTCCAAGCAACAGAAGAGGTCGTCAACAAAGTGCGTGAGCTCAGCTTCTGGCACCTCAAGTGTCCTAAAACTCAGAACGAGGCTTTCAGGGCTCATCCGAGCACCTCCAAGAACACCAAGCGACTAGCCATCAAATTCACATTGCCAAATATTCCTGCCTAGTTTGTATTGGGGGAGGGGGGATCGATCTGACGTATTAAGGTCGGGGTTGAACATTTCTTAGTCTCAAATTTTCTTTGGATCACTCTAGTTAAAAAAAGTAGTTATAATATTATATTTCAATACTGTGTTGAACATGTAAACAAAGAATTCAGCTCTCAGCAGTTTTATAGTTTTTAAATAATTATCCTTGTCATTTGAGTGTAGTAACTCAAAATATATATTTTGAAACACACATAGAACAATGCTCCTTCTAAGTTTCGTGTGCAAAGTAAAAAAATTCATGTGCAAAATAAAAAATATCATGTGCAAAGTAAAAAATATCACGAGCAAAGTAAAAAAACACAAAAAACTCATTGTGCAAAATTTTCACAGAAACCATTCTTTGTGCTTTTTTACACAATTGATTGCGCGGAAATTCTGAACTATTGCGCCGCGTCAGTAAGATATCTGCGCTGCCGCGCAGCTTAAAGGGAACATTGATATGGAGCTTAAAACGCCATAATTTCAATTGGAGATTTTACGAATGGCTAGGTGCAATAAAACATTCTCTGCTTCAATCTAATCTTCTAAGAGCTACAAAACTTTAACCCTAACATAAAAACTCAAAATTTTAACCGGAGATCAATGATATTGTAAACCTCATAATCTAAAAATACCAGCGAATGTCCAACACAGTCCTATTGTTTAACCTCTGACCTCAGTCGATTGTTTAACCTCTGACCTCAGTCGTCATAGGACCGTAGACTCAAGTTTTAGTATTGGTTCTAAAGGATCTTTGAACTTTTCACAATTTTTTCAATTCCATTCCAAATTTCACTTTGTGATTTTAAATTCCTTACAAATAATTTTTTTAACGCTTTGTTACCATAAAATTACGCGCGCATGAATTTTAAGACTCTAAATTCGAAATAAATTGATACCACCATTTGAAACATTGTTACTCTGGGCAAAGAGAGTTTGTCGTTGGAGGCGAAGTAATTAAGAACTTACAGTGAAGTTACAGAGACTAATTCATCGCTCGAGACACATGCAAATTAGGACTCAATTGTTATTTATGAAATTAATAATTCATCTGTGCTGATTTTTTTTAAAAAACAGATACCATTTTTTAAATTACAGTTTTGGTTACTGTTGAATTGTTAGACACCATGTTGGTTTGGATACCAAAATCTTTAATCATATGTCTGTTGAGTTCTTCTACATGTTTAAATATTCAAAATGTTCATATGTAGTTGATTCCAAAAAATCTAATAAAAGTATAAGGAATGCATGTCTTAAGATCTTTGTAGTATTTTCCGTTAATAGCAGATTTGAAGTTTTGCAACGTTAAAAGTTGAAACAGTATTTTTAAAATAAAATTTTGGACCGAGAGGATGCCGGGTGATCCACAATTTCTCGTGTTAGTGAGGAGCAACTTTAAAAAAAATAAGGAAGTTGTTAGGGAGAAAGGCACGACACAGAGACCGTTCAGATATGAGATCAGGATAGTGGCTTTCTTTATAGATGAATTACTAACTAATTAATTAATTATTTATATTTAATGAAAAGAAAGAGACCCCCGGAAAAAAAATAGAGAAAAAAAATTAAAATAGAAACAAGCTGAAAACTCGTGACTGGCTAGGATAGAATAAATCTTCGATGATTGTACAAGAAAATGTTTTGTTTTTTGTTTGTTTTTATGTTTTGGTAAAGTGTTTATCTCTGTGTGTGGAATTTTTATGAATTAAAGTCATATTTTAAGTCGCTCGCCCTACCCCGACCATCGACAAAAATATCACAGGAACCAGTGAGAGGACATTTCATGTTAGCGGCACAAATTACCCTTCACCCCCTCCCAAGTTACCGGCACATATTACCCTTCACACCCCACAACTTACCGACACAAATTACCCTTCACCTACCTCTCAAGTTACCGGCACAAATTACCCTTCCCTTCACCCCCTCCCAAGTTACCGGCACAAATTACCCTTCACCCCCCCAAGTTACCGGCACAAATTATCCTTCAGCCCCCCAACTTACCATCACAAATTACCCTTAACCGCCCCCAAGTTACCGGCACAAATTACCCTTCACTCCTCAAAACTTACCGGCACAAATTACCCTTCACCCCTCACAACTTACCGGCACAAATAACCCTTCACCCCTCACAACTTAGCGGCACAAATTACCCTTCACCCACCACCAAAAGACCAGCCCTTGTTATTAGTTACACCCGTGTTCCTAGCACAGGCCACACACCACTCAACATGAAACTCCTCTCACACTCAAATATCTAAGTATAACATAAATTGTTTTCTGAAATAGATAAGGCTTTATTCATGGCTTACTTTGAAATTCTTAAGGTTTATAAATGATTAATATGCTGTATATGTACAAGTATGATCTCCATGAGCTTACACGATGAACGCCAGGAATTTTGTTGACTCCAGTAGTTAGACTGACGCCAATGACTCTACTGACGCTATCCAGGATTAATTCAGCACTTTAGAGATCTATTACAAACACGTTAAAAAGATAGATGACTGAGATGCTATCGGGTATCTTCAGCTACTTGTCATTCGGGGACGGCCCGTCAACCAGCTGATAACCCCTGCCCCCTAATGACGTCATCTACTTGCCGGCGTTTCTTGATAGGGAGTCGAAGAAGGTGTTGACTGTCTGGATGACGGTCTCACTGGTGTCGGAGGTTATTTCCCTTGCAGCAGCGCCACCACACTGCGCCGCCATGTTTACAATCTGACGCCAGATTCTGAGGATTTAATGATTTTAATGAGCGCATGCGCAAATGATAATTCTGAGAATACATGCACTTTTTAATTTTATTGAGAGATCACGCACTGGATGAGTCCATTGTTTGACCCACTAAAATTGTGGATTAATAAATTATAATAATTGGTAGTGATAGGTGAACACGATGCTTATTAATGAGTGTTCAAATACTTATTTAAAAAATAATATTTAAAAAATCGCTTAACTGTAAATATTATGTTTGGAAGTTTTAAAAATTCAATACTTAGGAAAGAAGTCACATTGTGACAAGGGAAATAAAACAAACTTATAACGAAAACTAATAAATATTAAGAAGTGTGAATACATTGGTGATCTGGAAATGTACAAACTATTGATTTTACACATTTACAAAAAAAATCACTTTCCCCAGATCAAAAGTATTGGCTTTTTAATGTACTAAAAAAAGCAGATGATGATTGGTCTATTCAATGCCCCTCAAAAGCAAAGCAGGGGTTAACATATGATTATGTTCTGGTATCTAAGAGCTTCTCAAACTTTATACTATGGCGCACCATGTTGACATTTTTCATTGCCCCTCGGACCGGTGCACTATTTTTGCCTTTACTGACCTGGTAGTGAAATTTATTTTATTTGTTCCATTTTATATGCTTATAGAACTTATAGCCGATAAATCGTCATGTTCTTAGAGCTAGTGTCAGTGGTTACTCATGGAGGACTATAACGATATGTTTCTGTCCCTTCTTAATCACATCTGCGAACTGGCGGCAGATGGCCCACGGACCACGGACCGGCACTTTCCGCGGATCACCACTTTGAGAAGCACTGTGGTATTTGGTTGTAGAGACAAAGACCCACTACTTTTATTTAAAACTGAATATGTGTTGCCACGCCCTGGGTGTGTTGCAAAGATGTCAACCACTTACTTGCCAGCCCCTCGGTGTGTTGCTAAGATGTCAACCACTTACTTGCCAACCCTCGGTGAATTGCAAAGATGTCAACCACTTACTTGCCAACCCTCGGTGTGCTGCTAAGATGTCAACCACTTACTTGCCAACCCTCGGTGTGTTACAAAGATGTCAACCACTTACTTGCCACGCCCTAGGTGTGTTGCAAACATGTCATCCACTTACTTGCCAACCCTCGGTGTGTTGCAAAGATGTCAACCACTTACTTGCCAACCCTCGGTGTGTTGCAAAGATGTCAACCACTTACTTGCCAACCCTCGGTGTGTTGCAAAGATGTCAACGACTTACTTGCCAACCCTCGGTGTGTTGCAAAGATGTCGACAACTTACTTGCCAACCCTCGGTGTGTTGCAAAGATGTCAACCACTTACTTGCCAACCCCTCGGTGTGTTGCAAAGATCTCAACCACTTACTTGCCAACCCCTCGGTGTGTTGCAAAGATCTCAACCACTTACTTGCCAGCCCCTCTGGTAAATAGATCGGAAAACTCGTAGATCTGGAAAAACTGCGCGGCATCTGTCCTGAAGGCGTTACAGAAATCGTTGTCTGTAGGGTAGAAATAACATAGTGGATTACAACAGTGGACGAACATGAGATCTTACCAGCACGCGTTTCTTACACCCTCAGTTTCTCTAACATTTATCAATCACAATTACGAGCTGGTGTCAGAGGAGTCACTCGGATAGCTCATGGTGTCACCCCCTCACGACTTAAACCAAAGAACCCCTCCGAATTATTCCAAGGCCTAATAACGGGAATATACAGAATTTTACATTTTGGTGTCACCCCCTGATGGTGTCCCCCGGGCGGCCCGCCCCCCACCACACCCCTCTAGTGACGCCACTGGCTGGTGTTATTCTGATTGTCAGTTTTATTTAATGTCGTCATCATTAAGGTTTTACACGTTGGCATAGTAGCTCGACCTGGTCGTAAAAAAACAACAAGAAATCTTGGTAAATTATATAAGAGTTGTTGAAGAACCCAGAATCTGAGAGAAAGTGGGGAAAACTTTAAACTTTAAGTGTAAGTGTAAGTTACTTATGAAACATGGGGTGATGTTGTCGACGGCTTGGTGTTCCAGGGTGTGGCAGTCAATGTCGTCTCGACGGTACACGTCCTTGAGAGACTGGGTCAGGCATCGCTGGGCGTCCTCAATGAAGCGCTGGCCCTGTGAAGTGTTCAGTGGGGTCATAGGTCAAGGCTGTTGTGTAATAATATAGGCGATTATTGAAAAGAAAGTTAAAATTAAAGAAGTGGTGGCGTGTTCAATGAAAAGTGATATGGTGATTGTTTGGTGGAATGGTGATTGTTTGGTGGAATGGTGATTGTTTGGTGGGATGGTGATTGCTTGGTGGAATGGTGATTGTTTGGTGGAATGGTGATTGGTAGAATGGTGATTGTTTGGTGGAATGGTGATTGTTTTGTGGAATGGTGATTGGTTGAATGGTGATTGTTTGGTAGAATGGTGATTGTTTAGTGGAATGGTGATTGTTTGGTGGAATGGTGATTGTTTGGTGGATTGGTGCTTGTTTGGTGGAATTGTGATTGTTTGGTGAATTGGTGATTGTTTGGTAGAATGGTGATTGTTTTGTGGAATGGTGATTGGTTGAATGGTGATTGTTTGGTAGAATGGTGATTGTTTAGTGGAATGGTGATTGTTTGGTGAATTGGTGTTTGTTTGGTAGAATTGTGATTGTTTGGTGAATTGGTGATTGTTTAGTGGAATGGTGATTGTTTGGTGGGATGGTGATTGTTTGGTGGGATGGCGATTGTTTGGTGGAATGGTGATTGTTTGGTGGAATGGTGATTGGTAGAATGGTGATTGTTTGGTGGAATGGTGATTGTTTGGTGGAATGGTAATTGTTTTGTGGAATGGTGATTGGTTGAATGGTGATTGTTTGGTGGAATGGTGATTGTTTGGTGGAATGATGATTGTTTGGTCGAATGGTGATTGTTTGGTAGGATGGCGATTGTTTGGTGGAATGGTGATTGTTTGGTGGAATGGTGATTGGTAGAATGGTGATTGTTTGGTGGAATGGTGATTGTTTGGTGGAATGGTGATTGTTTTGTGGAATGGTGATTGGTTGAATGGTGATTGTTGGTGGAATGGTGATTGCTTGGGGGAATGGTGATTGTTTGGGGGAATGGTATAACAACTGACAACTATAACAGGGGCCACCACCAACAGACAAGGGGTGACAAGTATAACAGGGGCCACAACCAGTCAGTAAGGAAGGAAAACACTGGTTAGTACATCTTCCTCTGGATTGTAATAAAATTTAACACAGGATGCTTACAGTTAACGAAAAGCGCGGCTTCTGTCTCTGCATCTTGTTGCAGTAGTAGTGTCCAGTCTTTAGCATGTACCATTCCCTGCCGCAGGGCAGTCTGCTTTCAAAGCAGGTGTAGAACTCACAGCTGCCCGCATCAGCTAGAGCAAGACAGGACTCCATGACAGCTGGAACAACCAAGAGAGTTTTATCACTTGGTTCACAAGTAGAACGTACACACATCGGTAGTGTTACACACATCGGTAGTGTTACACACATCGGTAGTGTTACACACATCGGTAGTGTTACACACATCGGTAGTGTTACACACATCGCTAGTGTTACACACATCGGTAGTGTCCGTGTCTCCAACAGTTGGTTCACAAGTAGAACGTACACACATCGGTAGTGTCCGTGTCTCCAACAGAATCTAATATTTTTCTCTTTTTGCTGTCGAGGTCATTTTTCTGATATTCTGTGTTGTAAAAAACCCCGCAAATTACATTCCCACTACGCCCATTACCCCCCCCGTGACTCCCATTACATTCCCACCACAACCATTACATTCCCACCACAACAATTACCTTCCCACCACAACCATTACATTCCCACCACAACCATTACATTCCCACCACAACCATTACCTTCCCACCACAACAATTACCTTCCCACCACAACCATTACATTCCCACCACAACCATTACATTCCCACCACAACCATTACCTTCCCACCACAACCATTACCTTCCCACCACAACCATCACCTTCCCACCACAACCACCACCTTCCCATAACAACCAGTACCTTCCCACCACGCCTATTACCTTCCCACTCCCAACATTACCTTCCCACCACGCCTATTACCTTCCCACTCCCACCATTACCTTCCCACCACATCGATTACCTTTCTACCACGCCCATCATCTTCCCTTCACGTGAATTCTCCTGCCAACGCTTTCATACAGTAGTCTCAAGCTTGGTGTCAGATTTAAGGTAAGGGGCCTTCCATATATTATGTACGCAAAAGAGTCGTATTTTTCGTCCCCCCTCCCCCTTGTTGCACCCCGTACAAATTCGCCACCCCCCCAATCCAACCGGTTGAAAAATTAATTTTTAGCCAGAGTCAAAAGATATTGGTTTTACTCTTTGGGGCAGTCCATAAATGACGTCACGAGATTAGGGGGTGGGGGTCACGCATTTGTGACAATGTGTGAAGAGGGTGAGGGGGTGTTTTAGAAATATGACGTCACATCAAAATGCGCCACTTTAAATAAAATTCTCTTAAAATATTTGATTGCTTGCAATTTATTTAATGACGTCTTCGATGTTAGAGTGCAGCCTTACACTAAATAAATATTTAATGATAATAAAGTTTTTTTTGCAAATGCCAATTTTCAATAAGAAAATGCTGCTTTTATTTAGTTACATTTTCAATGGCTTCACACTTGTTACGATATTAGAATGCATACTTTCCCTAAATACATATTTCAATGACAAAAATGTAATTTGAAACGGGTGGGGGGGGGCTATCAAAGCTTTGTGGCGTCATATTAGAGAGGGTGGGTCTAAGAAGTTTTGTGACGAGGGGGCAAAAATCCTCCAAAATCGCTTGACGTCATTCATGGACGGCCAAAAATACTTGTAAAATATAACAATAGAAGCTGATAAATCGCCATCCCGTTTCTATAATGGCGGAAACACCGGTGGGCGAATGACGCACTTCTAATAATTTCAAGAAATGGAAATATACATGAGTCTGATATATTTTATCAATGTGTGAACGTTTGGTCTGAATCAAATATTAATTACTTTTAAGTTTGAAGTAATTAAAAGTTCAGAATTTCATTTGCATTAAATTATAAAACATTAGTGCATTTCAATCTTGACTCAGTCGGTCACGAATGCCGATTGCAGTCTGAGCGGTTTACGTTACTATGCTTAGTATTATGCAAATTAAATTTGTTGCGCGTACGTACGCCTTCAGTGGAGAACCCCCGTATGCATCCATACGCAAAATGCACCACTCAATCTTAACAACGGATTATCCTGTCAGACAGCACCACTCAACCTAAACAATGGATTATCCTGCCAGACAGCACCACTCAATCTGAACAACGGATTATCCTGTCAGACAGCACCACTCAATCTTAACAACGGATTATCTATCCCATTAATCGTAAGTATCATTTTTAGAATCCATGAACGCGATCATCTGGATGAATAGCATTACCTTCCGTTTATCAACAACATTTTGTATATAGCATTACCTTCCGTTTATCAACAACATTTTGTATATAGCATTAACTTCCGTTTATCAACAACATTTTGTATATAGCATTAACTTCCGTTTATCAACAACATTTTGTATATAGCATTTCCTTCCGTTTATCAACAACATTTTGTATATGGCATTAACTTCCGTTTATCAACAACATTTTGTATATAGCATTAACTTCCGTTTATCAACAACATTTTGTATATGGCATTAACTTCCGTTTATCAACAACATTTTGTATATAGCATTAACTTCCGTTTATCAACAACATTTTGTATATAGCATTAACTTCCGTTTATCAACAACATTTTGTATATAGCATTAACTTCCGTTTATCAACAACATTTTGTATATAGCATTAACTTCCGTTTATCAACAACATTTTGTATATAGCATTAACTTCCGTTTATCAACAACATTTTGTATATAGCATTAACTTCCGTTTATCAACAACATTTTGTATATAGCATTAACTTCCGTTTATCAACAACATTT
>MUZC01000156.1:315717-334835 GCA_002072015.1 Radix auricularia
TTTTATATCATAGAAATAATAAAACATGTAGTCTTCCCTTTTTATATCATAGAAATAATAATACATACAGTCTTCCCTTTCTACATCATAGAAATTTAAAAACATGACATAATCATCTTTTATTATATTCCAATGATATTTAAACACAAATTCTTCATGCAAAATAAATTCAGCTTTAAAAATATGTCTTTACAAACTGTCTGCTAAAATGATAATGGCACAAAAAAGATACAATTGTATTGTATAAAGTTGGTCAAAAAATTACAACAGAACCGGAAAGTAAATTATGAATCATAACAGATACATCGGAGTTGTATGCTTAGTGTGGGCAGTTGGTTGTACTTGGTGAGTGACTTGGTGTGGGCAGTTGGTTGTACTTGGTGAGTGGCTTAGTGTCGGCAGTTGGTTGTACTTGGTGTGGCTTTGTGTGGGCAGTTGGTTGTACTTGGTGTGGCTTGGTGTGGGCAGTTGGTTGTACTTGGTGAGTGGCTTAGTGTGGGCAGTTGGTTGTACTTGGTGTGGCTTGGTGTGGGCAGTTGGTTGTACTTGGTGAGTGGCTTGGTGTGGGCAGTTGGTTGTATTTGCTGAGTGGCTTTGTGTGGGCAGTTGGTTGTACTTGGTGAGTGACTTGGTGTGGGCAGTTGGTTGTACTTGGTGAGTGGATTGGTGTGGGCAGTTGGTTGTAATTGGTGAGTGGCTTGGTGTGGGCAGTTGGTTGTACTGACTTGGTAAGTGGCTTGGTGTGAGCAGTTGGTTGTATTTTGTGATTTGCTTTGTGTGGGCAGTTGGTTGTATTTGTTGAGTGGCTTGTGTGGGCAGTTGGTTGTATTTGGTGAGTGGCTTTGTGTGGGCAATTGGTTGTATTTTGTGAGTGGCTTTGTGTGGGCAGTTGGTTGTATTTTGTGAGTGGCTTTGTGTGGGCAGTTGGTTGTATTTGGTGAGTGGCTTGGTGTGGGCAGTTGGTTGTACTTGGTGAGTGGCTTGGTGTGGGCAGTTGGTTGTACTTGGTGAGTGGCTTGGTGTGGGCAGTTGTTTGTACTTGGTGAGTGGCTTGGTGTGGGAAGTTGGTTGTACTTGGTGAGTGGCTGTGTGTGGGCAGTTGGTTGTATTTGGTGAGTGGCTTGGTGTGGGAAGTTGGTTGTACTTGGTGAAATGCTTAGTGTGGAAAGTTAGTAGTACTTACTTGGTACGTTGCATGGTGTGGGTAGTTGGGTATTCTGAGGACCGGCTATCTCGATGTTTTCATCCTCTGCTGACATTTGGGAAGTACTAACTCCAACTGTTTTGGTGTTGTCTATGAAAATTAAAAAAAAACCTTTCATTTTGTGTTTAGTAAATATTGAACTATCACCAGCGCATTTTATTATTTGAAAAACGTTTTTGTTGATAGTGAAAGTGATTAGGGATGAAAGACTTGGCTATGACTCGGTAAACTGATGTCGTTTAAAGACCTTTGGTTGCTGGATATATTTAAAGTCATACATTGTGTTGGTATTGTTCATAGACCTATGAGTTCTAGTCAAGTTTAAAGATATACATGGTGCTGATACTGTTCAAAGACCTCTAATTGAAGTAAAGTTTCAAGACATGTAGGCTACTCGGTGAGTGGCTTGGTGTGGGTGTTTAAAGACACCCCACGTGGTGTACAGTTTAAAGCCATTTCGGGTGGGGTACCGTTTAAAAACACCCCGTGTGGTGTATTGTTTAAAGGCAACCGGGTGTATTGTTTAAAGACACCCAGGGTGGTGTATTGTTTAAAGGCACCCAGGGTGGTGTACCGTTTAAAGACACCTCGTGTGGTGTACCGTTTAAAGGAACCTCGTGTGGTGTACCGTTTAAAGGCACCTCGTGTGGTGTACCGTTTAAAGGCACCTCGTGTGGTGTACCGTTTAAAGACACCTCGTGTGGTGTACCGTTTAAAGGAACCTCGTGTGGTGTACCGTTTAAAGACACCTCGTGTGGTGTACCGTTTAAAGACACCCAGGGTGGTGTACCGTTTAAAGACACCCAGGGTGGTGTATTGTTTAAAGACACCCAGGGTGGTGTACCGTTTAAAGACACCCCGTGTGGTGTACCGTTTAAAGACACCCATGGTGGTGTACCGTTTAAAGACACCCAGGGTGGTGTACCGTTTAAAGGCACCCAGGGTGGTGTACCGTTTAAAGACACCCAGGGTGGTGTACCGTTTAAAGACACCTCGTGTGGTGTATTGTTTAAAGACACCTCGTGTGGTGTACCGTTTAAAGACACCCAGGGTGGTGTATTGTTTAAAGACACCTCATGTGGTGTATTGTTTAAAGACACCCAGGGTGGTGTACCGTTTAAAGACACCTCATATGGTGTATTGTTTAAAGACACCCAGGGTGGTGTACCGTTTAAAGACGGCTCATGTGGTGTATTGTTTAAAGACACCCAGGGTGGTGTACCGTTTAAAGACACTCAGGGTGGTGTATTGTTTAAAGACACCCAGGGTTGTGTATTGTTTAAAGACACCCAGGGTGGTGTATTGTTTAAAGACACCCAGGGTGGTGTATTGTTTAAAGACATCAAGGGTGGTGTATTGTTTAAAGACACCCGGGTGGTGTACAGCTTAAAGACACCCAGGGTGGTGTATTGTTTAAAGACACCCAGGGGGATGTATTGTTTAAAGACACCTCATGTGGTGTACCGTTTAAAGACACCTCGTGTGGTGAGCCGTTTAAAGACACCCGGGTGGTGTATTGTTTATAGACACCTCGTGTGGTGTACCGTTTAAAGACACCCAGGGTGGTGTATTGTTTAAAGACACCTCGTGTGGTGTACCGTTTAAAGACACCTCATGTGGTGTACCGTTTAAAGACACCTCGTGTGGTGTACCGTTTAAAGGCACCCGTGTGGTGTATTGTTTAAAGACACCCAGGGTGGTGTACCGTTTAAAGACACCCAGGGTGGTGTATTGTTTAAAGACACCCAGGGTGGTGTACCTTTTTAAGACACCCAGGGTGGTGTATTGTTTAAAGACACCCAGGCTGGTGTACCGTTTAAAGACACCCAGGGTGGTGTACCGTTTAAAGACACCCAGGGTGGTGTATTGTTTAAAGACACCCGGGTGGTGTATTGTTTAAAGACACCTCGTGTGGTGTACGGTTTAAAGACATCCAGGGTGGTGTACCGTTTAAAGACACTCGGGTGGTGTACCGTTTAAAGACACCCAGGGTGGTGTATTGTTTAAAGACACCCAGGGTGGTGTATTGTTTAAAGACACCCCGTGTGATGTACCGTTTAAAGACACCCAGGGTGGTGTATTGTTTAAAGACACCCAGGGTGGTGTATTGTTTAAAGACACCCAGGGTGGTGTACCGTTTAAAGACACCTCGTGTGGTGTATTGTTTAAAGACACCTCGTGTGGTGTACCGTTTAAAGACATCCAGGGTGGTGTACCGTTTAAAGACACCCGTGTGGTGTACCGTTTAAAGACACCCAGGGTGGTGTATTGTTTAAAGACACCCAGGGTGGTGTATTGTTTAAAGACACCCAGGGTGGTGTATTGTTTAAAGAAACCCCGGATGGTGTATTGTTTAAAGACACACAGGGTGGTGTATTGTTTAAAGACACCCGGTTGGTGTATTGTTTAAAGACACCCAGGGTGGTGTATTGTTTAAAGACACCCAGTTTGGTGTAACGTTTAAAGACACCCCGTGTGGTGTATTGTTTAAAGGCACCCGTGTGGTGTACCGTTAAAAGACACCCAGGTTGGTGTATTGTTTAAAGACACCCAGGGTGGTGTACCGTTTAAAGACACCCAGGGTGGTGTACCGTTTAAAGACACCCAGTGTGGTGTATTGTTTAAAGACACCCAGGGTGGTGTACCGTTTAAAGACACCCCATGTGGTGTATTGTTTAAAGGCACCCGTGTGGTGTACCGTTTAAAGACACCCAGGGTGGTGTACCGTTTAAAGACACCCAGGGTGGTGTACCGTTTAAAGACAACCGGGTGGTGTACCTTTAAAGACACCCGGGGTGGTGTACCGATTAAACACCCCGGGAGATGAATCGATTAAAGACACTTACTTGAATGAAGCGAAATAGTATCTGTAGCAAGATGTAAGGTTGTTGAATGGTTGCCTCCCATCATTAAAGTCGTACACATTTTGTTGCGCTTCTTTTGCTGTTGTTTTCTGTAAACGACTCCAAGAGGAACCAACATCCCAACGACCAGAAGACACACACTCACTCCAACTGTAGAGTAGGAACAGCCAGAGCAATCAACATCCCAACGACCAGAAGACACACACTCACTCCAACTGTAGAGTAGGAACAGACAGAGCAATCAACATTCCAGTGACCAGAAGACACACACCAACTCCAACTGTAGAGTAGGAACAGACAGAGCAATCAACATCCCAACGACCAGAAGACACACACTCACTCCAACTGTAGAGTAGGAACAGAAATCATTAGATTATATCATCAAAGAAAGGATTTTGGAATACCTCATGACTCATGACACCTCCATTGGCTCTATGTTGAGTGTGGTTTTAAAAAGGAAAGATCAAGCACTGACCAGATTGCCATACTGAGAATTATATTGGACAAATCCTTGGAGTGGAATTCGCCATTATACTTATCAAGTTTTTTTACTATGAGAAGGCGTTCGATAGTGTTGACAGGCCAACCCTGTGAAAGTTTAAGACATTATGGGGTACCACTCAAAGTGACAGATATTGTTAAGGCTATTTATGAAGTACTGTCCTGTAGAATTGTTCATGGCCAACAAATAACAGCTGCTTTTGGGGTATAGACCGGTGTCAGAAAGGGGTGTCTGCTCTCAACTTTCTTATTCTTGTAATCCACTGACTGGATGATGAAAATATCTACAGAACAGAAGAGAAATGGTATCCAGTGGACACTATGGAAACAACTTGATGACATGGATTTTGCGGATGATCTGGCCCTAAAATAACACACACAGCAACAGATGCAGGAGAAAACCAAATACGTAGCACAGTTCTCTGCTTTCGCCTGAACACCCATAATGGAAAAAGTAAAGTTCTTATACATCAAGTAAAACTGTATAGCACTGGAAGGAACAAATGTTAAGGAGGTGGATATCATTACATACCTCAGTAGCATCATTGACATACAAGGAGGGACAGACGCTAACATAAGAGTTAGAATTGGAAAAGCGAGAACAGCATTTAAACAGATAAAAAAGTCTGGAGCTGCAACAATTTAACGCTTCAGACCAAGGTCAGGTTATTCAACACTACAGTGAAGGCTGACTTGCTATATGGGGCAGAAACATTGCGAACAACTGAAGCCATTTTTAAAAAGCTACAAACATTTAGAAACTAATTTCTCCGAGTGATTCTCCGAACCCGCTGGCCGAACGTCATCAACAATGAGGGCATCTGGCAACGTACACTACAAGAACCAGTGGAAGATAGAGATGGATTGGCCAAACCCCTAAAAAACCTAAATCCAGCACAACAAGACAAAACTTCATATCGACTCCCAAGTGTGAGAGAAAAAACAGCTCGGGTTGACATAGAACGAGTTGGAGATGAGAACTGATGGCAGGCACCAAAAAGATTGGGCACAGCTGGAGGGCATTTGGAGAGACTGGTGCAGGACCCGGATGCCTGGAAACTCTCTGTTTTTGTACTATGCCCCAGATGGGATGGCACGCGATGATGATGATTATATCTCCAGATTATTAGATGGATATCACCAAGACACGGAGACTCTCTCCTTGAAGTAAAAGTATTTTACAACAAAATGTAGGCTTTTAACAGGATCTATTATAAATGTGTCGATAATTTAACCCCTCCCCAATGAAATGCTACTTTATAGCAAATTGACCTATAATAGACTTTGAATGTTCTGTATTGTATCCATACAACCAAAGATGTAGATAAACTTAAAATGTAAGAAATAACAGCGAGATTCACTCCTGGAGAATATTTAAAATTACCAACAGTAACACCATTATAATCATTAAACATAGATACACAATAGTCAGAAAAACAAAGAGCAAAGTAGTAATAATGCATAAAGCAATTAATTCTGTCCTGGCAATACATCGCAAAATAATTTAATTCCAGCCTTAGATAGACATAGGGATAAAAACAGTTTTCTTATAATGTTGAATCGAATTCTGAAGTGACATACCTGTCACTGCCAGTATCATATGGTCGGAATCAACTATGGTGTCATTATGTTGAGTACAATCTGTAGAGTAAGAGAGTAAATTAAAATACTCAAACAGCAAATTTCTCAAAGTTTGTCGGTGGATCGTATTTGTTTGTCGTCCAAAGTAAAGCTACAATAACAAATAGTTTAAAAGCTGCTACATATATTAATTGTTATACATGTATAACACAGCCCAACAAAATTTTTTTTTTCGAATGGCCTAGACTGCTTGAATGAAATTATAGCAATTCATGGGTGTTGATTTCAAAACTGCTGCTGCTTTTGCTGAATTGGCTCTAGTTTCTGAGATATTGTGCACCCACGAAAATATGAGTGTACCCTTTGTGTAAAACAAATGAAATAAGTTTGGTGTCTGTTGTGTCTCATTGAAATGAATACATCTGAAGTTTTACAGCGCCATTTCTGAAGCATAAAACCGGTTGGAAATATTTTATTTTGTTACGAACTAGAGAATATATATTTCGATGACGTCATGGCGTTATGACATCACCACGAAGTTGAGATCGATTGACGAGTTTGTCGCTTGTGAAGATTGTAGAATATTTGTCTCTGTCTATCTCGCTGTAATTAGTGAGTAAATTTTGTGTACTACGTCACATTGTATAGTTTTAATTGGAAGATTGATTGTATTACTCTACTTACAGTTTAATTAAACTTGGTTTATTTATATTATTTTCTCTTTTATAGCTGCTTTCTAAAGACATCATGAGTTCATCACGAAGATGGTGCAAAAATAATCCGAAAGTATTCTGTTACATCTGTGGAGAATACATGATTGAAAAGCAAAGAAGAAATATAACCGAATTTGTACAGCAAAAATATTTGGCTTGTTTCTGTGTGAAGCTGGGAGACCAAGACAAGTCTTGGGCTCCCCATAAGGTCTGCAAAAACTGTGTGGATAGCCTACGGCAGTGGACAAATGGTGAAAAGAAAAGTCTAAGTTTCGGTGTACCAATGGTATGGCGAGAGCCGAAACACCATTTTGGTGATTATTATTTTTGTATTGTGAATGTTAAAGACTTCAATCGCCACAAGAAATCTAAGTGGGATTATCCTGATCTTGAATCTGCAATGAGACCAATTCCACATAGCAGTGAATTTCAAATACCAGCGTTTAGTGGATTATTAAAGCTTCCACCATCAGACTCCGACAAGGGGCAAGATCTGGAGTTTTTGGCAGATGAAAACATTGGAAGCGATTATGAAGGAAGTCTTCAATACCTCAACCATTCAGCCAAGAAGAACTCAATGACCTCATACGAGACCTAAATCTGTCCAAGCAAGCATCTGAGCTTTTAGCGTCCAGGCTCAATGAAAGAAATTTTCTCAAACCAGAAGTTAAAATAACATCTTATCGGAAAAGAGAAGAGTTTCTTGTTCCATATTTCAGCAAAGAGGAAGATCTTGTTTACTGTAATGACATCCCTGGACTTCTGCTCCAAATGGGACTACAAGACTACCATTTCGAAGACTTGCGTCTTTTTATAGACAGTTCCATCAGAAGCTTGAAATGTGTTCTGTTACACAATGGTAACCGTTATGCATCTCTTCCCATTGCTCACTCAATAACACTTAAAGAAGAGTATGAGAATATAAAATAGTGTTGCAGAAAGTCAGTTATTATGAGCATCAGTGGTTAATTTGTGTTGACTTCTTGCTTGGGCAGCAGTCAGGATACACAAAATACCCATGCTTCAGGTGCCTTTGGGATAGCAAGGCAAGGCAAGATCATTGGACAAGAGTGACATGGCCTGCAAGTGAAACCATGACTGTAAGTAAAGGAAATATCACCAACAAGCCACTGGTTGACAAAAATAAAATCATTCTCCCACCGCTTATAATCAAATTAGGTTTAATGAAACAATTTGTTAAGGCTTTGGACAAATCTGGCAATTGTTTCAAGTATATTTGCAGATCATTCCCCGGATTGAGCATGAAGAACCTGAAAGCTGGGAATTTTAACGGTCATCAGATTCGAAAACTCATCAACGATCGAAAATTTTCTAATTTCATGGATCACCTTGAAGCATCTTCATGAAACGGTTTTGTTTCAGTTGTCAGGAATTTCATAGGTAATAACAGAGAAGAGAATTACGAAGAACTTGTGCAAGATATGCTCGCTAACTTCAGAAACATTGGAGCAAATATGAGCATCAAGGTACATTACCTGCACAATCATCTAGACAAGTTTTGCGCCAATTGGCCCGAGGTCTCCGACTTCAGCCTGCTGTATTTTCTGGATTTGCTTCCATAGCCTTTGATCAGCCAAGACCATCTTCAAGGCAGCAGTTGTTTTTTTTTGGCAAGTGATGCAGCGTTCACATGCCACGGCTAAATGTTCCACGCATTACCCCGCCGCTTTTTACCCATTTGGAGCTGGGTGGGACTCGGGGACGCCCTGGGCCTTGGCTTCTCATGGATTCGAACTCGTGACCATCGGAACGAAAGTCGAGCGCGCTTGCCACTCGACCACCCCTTAGAGCTAACCTTGGAGACTTTAATGAAGAACAAGGCGAGAGGTTCCATCAGGATATGAGGGTGATGGAGGAAAGATATCAAGGAAGATGGACATAAATATGATGGCTTTAGTGAGGAACAAGGCGAGAGGTTCCAACAGTATATGAGGGTGATGGAGATAAGATATCAAAGAAGATGGGACATACATGATGGCTGACTACTGTTGGAGCCTTCATCGCAATCGCCCCAACGAAACACACAAAAGGAAGACGAGCAAACAGCGATTTGCTAATGCATTACCATAGACAATTAACATATTAATCAATTAATTATACATAACACTATTACACATATTTTTGAACAATTTTAAATATCTCGTAAAATAGAGCCAATCTAGCAACATCACTTACATATTTGAAATCAGCATAGTTGACTTTGTATAAAATGATTCAATATCACTGGCAATGAAATCACTGTTTACCAGTGTAATCTTTAAAATACTAGAAGCGTTGGGTTCGATTTTTTTTTACTATTAAAAAAAAAAAAAAGAAAATTATATATAATGACGAGATGAGTCTGCTTTGTAAAAAGTGGTCGTTAAAATAGGAACTGTTCATGATGTGAACCACTGTTTGGTGGCCCCTTAGGAGTGCTTGTTTTTAGCAGGCTACTATTTTGGGATACTCGAGAAAAAATAAGGAGCCCACTTGCAAATCCTCTTAATTTTAATTAATTTTTTAGTCTTTTTTGAGAAAAAAAAGTCATTTTCTAAAACAGTTATATTAATTTATTCTCAAAGTTTGTAGTTTTTTTGTGCTTAATATAGTTTTTATTTCACGATAAAAAATTTATTTAGCAGGTTCGTGACTTATCAGTTTTAGGAAGTGTATAATTACTTACCAGTCTTGACGATCTTAAAACATTTGCTGAAAACAATTTATTGTGTTTAGATCATTTACCCTTAGTTTATGACACATTACCCAAAATAAAATTTAAAAACATAATATATACTGACAGTTACTTTAGTTCAATGAGGGACATAAAGGAGGTCACGCACCTAGGGTGGGAGGGGGCTACGCTTTTGTGACGAGGGGGGAGGTGGGTTGAAGGAATGTGGCGGTTGGCGTAAGTTATCAAGAAATGAAAATTAAATCCATATATAAAATTCTCTTCATGGTCCAACCATAACCGAATACCAAGCAAGTAGCAAGCTGTCTGACCCCACCGACCAATCAGATTGCAAGAAAAGTTAGTGCACAGCGTAACTAGCGAAAGGTCGTTGGTTCAAACCCCCGCTAAGACATTACTTTTTTAATTTTTAAAAAAAATGTTTGTGTTTGTGTTCTAAATCTATCATCGATGCAATGATCCTTTTAATAGTGGTCACATTCGTTAGCTTGAAGGTTAATCAAATCAAAGGGTTTTTGACATTACCGATGCATTGCTCGTTAGCTGTTTTGCAATGTCTTGGCAACTAAATACAGTCTTAAAAATTAATAGTTAATAAAACAAGCCGAAATCATACTTAATCTTATCCGGGCTTTAGGCTTAGGCCATGTAGGGGCTCATTTTGCTGTGAACGTCAGTACAGAGAAAATCACGGGAAAAGAATGCAGCGGTACCTGGTGAAATGGAAAAATTCCTGCGTGTCGTCAAATACGAAAAAGTTTGAGAAGCTGTGGCTTACAATTTATTTAATGCCGTTTTACATAGCTTCACGCGTGTTACGATATTACAATTCAGACCTACACTAAATAAATACTGAAATGACCACAAAAAGGGTGTGTGTGTGGGGGGGGGTCAACGTCTTGTGACTTAATATTGGAGGGGTCTAACTTTTTTTGATGACGCGTGACGAGGGAGAAGGGGTGAAAAATCGATCAAATTTGCGTGACGTCATTTATGGACGGCCCCTGATATACATTTTCATCTTTTACAACAGCTCAGTAGGTCTAAGAATATTTTTTCAGAAGAGTTACTAATTTTATGCTCTTTTGTGCGTAAGTTTTCAATGATCTCTTCCAAATTTACGACGAAAATGAGCGCGAACCAAATTGTCAATTTCCGTTCAATGTTAATAGTTTCATTGGGCATTAGGTACGTAAATAATTCGATTTTTCTAAGTTTATGAAGTTGATTGATTTTAGTGTATTGAATTTCGTTGATTATGTTCTAATTTCATATTTTAAGTAAAATTTAAGTGTCCACCATATTTAATTTTACTATTGCATAATATTGAAACAATCATTGGAGTGGAGCTCACAATTATACATCAACTTTATTGACTATGAGAAGGCTTTCGATAGTGTTGACAGGCCAACAATGTGAAAGTTTCTAAGACATTATGGGGTACCACATAAACTGACAGATATAATTAATTATTCTTATAAACGTTTGTCCTGTAGAATTTTTCATGACCAACAAACAGCCGCCACTTTTTGGGGTACAGATCGGTGTCACACTTTGGTTCCTATTGTCATCTTTCTTATTCTTGCTATCTGTCGCTATATTCTAAGTATAATTTAAATGTCAACCATATTAAGTTTGGCTATTGCATTATAGTTTATAGCTAGCACTGTGCTTTTATACTAGAAAAATTTCCATTCAGAAATGAATTTAATGATAACGGATTATTTTCGTTTTTTACCTCGAGGTCCAATTGCATAGTAAAAAAAAAGAATTAATGACTTTTTAAACTATCTATTGATGTTTTAGCTGTGTCAAAGAAGTTAAACTCTTTTGTAAAGTAGCATAATTATTGTACTTAGAATAAAATAACCATAAATAATATTTAAAAAATAGTAAAATAAAAAAGGATACATAAATTCAATCATTCATTAGTACTTTTTGTACTGTATACAAGGCCACTAATTCTTCTGCTCGAAAGCATTCAGTTAAAAGCCAGTCATTCGCAGATGACACTCAGTAATACACTCACACTGATCCCACTGATTGAGACTCCACTGTCCCATTGATGCAGGAGTGCATTGGTGAGGTAAAGTCTTGGGTGACAAGAGTGCATTGGTGATGTCAAGTCTTGGGTGACAAGAGTGCATTGGTGAGGTAAAGTCTTGGGTGACAAGAGTGCATTGGTGAGGTAAAGTCTTGGGTGACAAGAGTGCATTGGTGAGGTAAAGTTAAACTTAGTGGCATATGTTTTCTAGCGAGAAAATTTCCCACTTATAATTCACACGCTGTTACTTGTTTATCATGATCAATTAAATGAGAAGTTTTTTATCCTTGGTCAAGAACTGCAACATTCCACCAGCAAATTTCCTTGTTGACATTGCCTAAATTAGTTTTGCGCTTCTCCCGTGGCTGCGGACGTCTCGTGCTCGTACACCACCAGATGCAACGCTAAGTAATATAACTAAATATCTTTCTACACCAAGAAAATACAGCCGTATATTTGGAATCATTGTCCGTTGATATCCAGTCCTTAAATTCGCATTTTGTAAACATGTAGTTTGAAAATAGCTTTTTCTGTTCACTTTAACTTTTTAAACTATATTTTTATCGACATTTTCGTCTATTTAAAATTTTCCACTGCGGCTATCGTTTTCGGTTGTATTCATCTTCTCCGTCATTTTTTAAAAACACATACTATTTTTACATGTACGTCGTCATAATTTATGCGTGTTTGTAACGTTACGACTTAAGATCTTTCTAAACAAGTCCATCTTGGTGCGATGCATCTCGCCGCATTAGCCTAGCTGTTCAGAAAACAGTTTATTAATAGAACGCAGGATGCCACTAAAACTATTTAAACGAACACAATGAGATAATTTCGGAAGGAAAGAAAGGTTAACAGCAGGCAACCACTCCTACTTCAGCTTACAAAAACTTCTAAGAAGCAAAAATCTCTCAGAGGGAACAATGAAAATAATATACACCACTATTATAAGGCGGTAGTAACGTACGCTAGTGAGACTTGGACCCTAACCAAAAAGGCAGAGAACCTACTCAATACTTGGGAGAGGAAAATCCTCCGGAAAATACATGGCCCGGTGATAGAAATGATATATGGAGAATTCGTAGAAACCAAGAACTATACCATATGTACAAGTATTTAAAAAGGAAGACTACGCTGGGCAGGGCATGTTGACAGGATGCCAGAATAGAGAGCAGCAAAATATATTAACAGACAGATACCAGGGGGCAGACGACTCACTGGTCGCCCAAGACTGAAGTGGATCGATGCCGTGGAAATAGACCTACACCAGCTGGGGGTTCGAACATGGAGAAGGAAGCCATCGTTTGATCCGAATGGAAGGATGTGGTGGAGTAGGCCAGGGCCCTACATGGGCTGTAGCGCAAAGGATGATGATAAAAACTAATCAATGTTTAAATTGTGTTTCATTTAATTTGTATTGCAGACTAAATGTCTTCAAATTTAAAATAGAACAACAAAAAAAAAAAAAAACAACAACAAGATATATATTATATGGAAAGTAAAAATTGAGTTTTTAAAGTGTCTATCTACCTTTAGTCAATAGTGTGCCATTTACTACAGCTTTTAGCGTTTGTTTCCAAGTGTCAGGTCTTGACATCATGTCGTAATCACAATGGTACTCTCCTATGTCTGTGCAGCTATAGTTGTAGATCTTCACTTGAACTCCAATATTTCCTGGCTGTGCGTTGGCTACGTAATGTTTGTCCTAAAAACAACTTTTTGATTTGTGAATAGAACATTTTATTCATAATCATCGAGGATGATGCTGAAACGTTTAATTGGAGAAATGATTAGTTAATCATGATTTTGGGTGGTGTTTATGATTCAGGGGCGTCACCAGGAGGGGTGTTGGTGTGCGGACACCATCATACGGGTAAAATGATGTATATGTGTCATTTGGCACTGACTAACTCGGATTAAGTTTATGGGGTAAATCTTGAGGGATTAAAACCATTAACTATCGCGATAGGTGAGACCAAGCCTAGTAACGCCTCTGTTATTATTAGTTGAGGAAAAAAAAGTACTAACTTGAAATGCTGTGTAATTTTCAAAGAGCACAAAAGTCTGTGTATTAAAGGTAGCCAACAGTATCTTAGGAGTCTTGGTGGAAACTTTTCTTGTGATGATGTAAGTAATTTCTTCACTGTTTTCCATCTGTGTTGGGAACTGGTGTTTGCCACAAACTATAACAAGTTCTGTTCCAATGGTAGTGACGAATTTGGATGGCTCATCAGCTGAATATGTAGGATGTATTATGTTAAAATCTAAATCATATCAAATCATGATACTCATATGTGTGTGTGTGTGTGTGTGTGAGTGTGTGAGTGTGTGTGTGTGTGTGTGTGTGTGTGTGTGTGTGTGTGTTTCCCCGCCTTCCTGTGTGTTGACAACTCTTCCACAGAAACAGACATTGGTAACAAAAATTTGGAAATTTTGCGAATTATTAAAAATGTCAGCCAAGAACGCAACACTAAACATACACTGACATGACCATGACCTTGGACACCGACATGACCACGAACTTTGTAACGCATTCGTCTGTTGGGCCGCTTTCACTCTTGTAGGCGTGTATTACTGACACATCCATTAAAACACATACGTCCTTTATAACATAATAAACTTTAATCCAATGCTAGAACTTATTTACAATATTTACATCAATGCCATCAGTTGAGCATCTTGCTCCATCCTAAAACACACTTCCAACTAACTAACCTTCCGGTCCCTACGTCACTCCTCACGTGATCTCTCTCTACCACGCATCAAATACTATCATGTGACAACCTTGGACAACGACATTTCTATACGTTATCAATTTTGAGAAGTCGGTGACCTCCCCTTACCATACTGTAATGTCTCAATATCAATTTTGAGAAGTCAGTGACCTCCCCTTACCATACTGTATGGTCTCAATATCAATTTTGAGAAGTCGGTGACCTCCCCTTACCATTCTGTATGGTCTCAATATCAATTTTGAGAAGTCAGTGACCTCCCCTTACCATTCTGTATGGTCTAAATATGCATTTTGAGAATTCGGTGACCTCCCCTTACCTTAATGTAAAGTCTCAAACTTACAACTGTTAGTTTCCGTACTAATTACTAATCCCGCCAAAATTACATTTGGCAGTTACTATTTTATTGCAATTGATGCATCGATATCAATCTCTAAATATGTCAATTTTTCAAGCAAAGAAATAATAAATCAAGTGGGAGGTAAACACAAAAGTACTTTTTATTGTACTCACCTGCTGATATCAGGGAATGTATTTGCAGCAGGCCAAACATGAGCAGATACAACATTTTATTCAGTAACTCTAAACTGTCAGTTGGTTACTCCTTGACAATAGCATAAAGTCCCTAACAGTCCCCAGTGTGGTAGTGGCGTAGTGGTATGTATTTAGTCTTGCTATGAGTCATTGTTGTAAATTGGCACGTAGCATGTGATAGGCCTCCATGTACCTGGAGCTGTTAACGAGTTCATTAATCAAAGACAATAGAAATGTTCGCCATCACTCCTTGATGAACATGCCTGTCTTATGTGAATTAATGTGTTACTTCGATAGTAGCACTGAATGGTGTTAGGATTAGTAACCTTAACAGTAAGCCGTAAAGCAGTGGACCGTTGCCACCTCGAGATTTAGAAGAGATTTTAACTGCTGGACTATTTTAGTCTCTCATATTTAAAGAGCTTTTATTTAAGCAGAGACAGTCACGGGTTATGAGGGCCCTTTTTTTGGTATAGAGGAGAGGCAGAGAGCGATAGACAGATAGATAGATAGATAGACAGACAGACAGACAGACAGACGGACGGACGGACGGATAGATGGATGGATGGATGGATGAATGGATAGAAAGAGAGAAAGGTGGGGCCGAATGATAGACAAAATTACCAAATACTGATACCACATTGACATATTTTTTATAGTTTAATATTTGCAAGGTAAGAACGAAAGTTATGGGAAGAAGAGCAATTTTTGTAGTCAGCTTTGGAAACTTATCCTAAAATAAACATCAGTAATTTCAACAAGTTTATCTATTGGTATATTACTGACTCCATGATGAAGTTCAATAGGCAAATGATCTATGCTGCAACTAACCGGATTCTGTGACAATCAAGTGTCCCTCTGCTCTTTGTCAAATCTGAAAAACTCTTTTAAAAATGAGTCTAGATAATCGAAGTCTTACATCCCGGAAACACTAAAAAGGCAAGTTTTATCCGCAGTAATTTTATAATGATTTGGATATCTTAGAAAAGATTCCATTTGCTCAGTTTATATTTGTTCAGTTCATTCATCTGGGATTGGTTGATAACCAAAAAAAAAACACACAAAAAACTTCGACAGCATGAATTGACAGTTGTAGATAATAACTTTTCTATGAGAGCAATCAATGTTTATCTTCAGCGCTGTAAAAATCAAACAAGATTTTAGCGCACCTGAGCTAAGTCAATTCTGTGTAATTTAATACAGATCAAAATACCAAAATCCAAGAAAAACCTTGAAAAAAGTCCCTTACTGAAGATTATATGAGAAACGAAATGCTTCGATACAAAATACATGTATTTGTATTTTTGATGTAAGATGCAGTGTCTGAAGTAGTATTCCGAATAAAGGAAATTTCCAACTGATTTGTCTGACAAGACATTATGTCTTAGCCAGGTCTCTTCTTCAATCAGCCATTAAACCTCAAAACTCAACCCACAGAAGGTTACAATATATGTATTCTTTTACATCATTCAAAATGTTTTTTTTTCATGAAACAACGGATAACACATTTTTTAGTTAAAAAGTTCAAATTAAAACACCACCGTGAATCGAATAAACGCGATCATTTGTTATACTCATTCGCTAGATAATTTAATCATAAATTCCAGATTTGACCGCTGATAACTCTTAGCATTCTCGTTTATCGTATTTAGTTTCTACTGTTCTCGGCATAATTAAACTTGATGGGAAGTTGATACTGACACTTAAAAAGAAGTCACATTTCTGACGAGAAAAGCCATTTTATTCTTTTCTTATATTTTCTTATCTGTTACAGGCGCGCCTTCTGTACAGAAGATTATTGCGTCCTATGCTTAGCAATGGTTTGTGTTTAGTTCTGCATTCTTACTAGAGTTTTAAATGTCGTAAAAGTGTTTGTTTTCCTTTCTTCTTCATGCAACCCATTCCACGCCCGCAATCGATACGGGAAGAACAAAAACTTGTATGTGTTTGTTCTTGCATACGGAATAAGAAAGGTGTTTTTATCCTTATGTCTATCTGAGGGTTGTATTAAGTTATCTTTGTGTTGTATTTCTAAATTAGAATTAATTGCTTTATGTATAATTACTAATTTACTCTTGGTTCTTCTTTCCTCTAGTGGTTCAAGGTTTAAATATTTAACTAATGGTGTTATTCTTTGTCATTTTCGAATATTCACCAGTAATGAATCTGCAGCTCTTTTTTGAATTTGTTCTAGTTTATCAATGTTTTCTTTGGTGGGTGGGTCTTATACAGAAAATAGATATTCTAGAATAGGTCTCACCAAAATGAGGTTGGATTTTAGTTTTATATCTTTATTACATTTGTAAAAGTTTCTTTTATAAAGACTAAGGTTTTGTTTGATTAAACATTTTTTTTATTTACATGGGGATTCCATGATAATTTCTCATTTATTATTACTACCGGTACTAAGTATTTTGCATCGTTAGTTTGGGTTAGTTCTTTTTCATAAATGAAGAATTAAAAATTTATTTGTTTATTTTTATTTTTCACTCTTGACAGTTGACACTTTTCTTGGTGAAAGGACATACTCCAATTATTTTCCTATTTTATTAATTCAGCTAAGTCTTTTTGTAAAATGTTGCTATCTTTTTCTGATTTAATCTTTCTATAGATCATACAACCATCAGCAAATGACCTAACGTTTGTTCATATTGAGATGTTGTTGGGTAAACCATTTATATAAATTAAAATGAGTATGGGGCCTAGCGCAGTTCCTTGTGGAACTCCTGAGTTAACTTTTATTGGTGCAGATTTAGATCCCTTATTATTACAGTTTGCTCCCTACCCAATAGGAAATCTTGGATCCAGTGATGTAAGGGACCTGAGATTCCAAAGTATTTAAGTTTTTTTAAATAAACTAAGGGGGTGAACTTTGTCAAATGCATTTGAGAAGTCTAGTAATATTGTATCTATTGTATGGATTTTTAGCTCATCTATTAGACCTATTAATTGTGTTTTCACATGATCTGTGGGTATAGGGCATTATATTTGTCAAGGTGGTTAACTATTCTAATATACATTATATATTCCAGTAATTTACAGGTGATACAACTCTGCACTCTCCATACTTGTAATATTTTAAATCATAATTCTAAAGTTTAAATTGCACTTTATGGTCTCGAGTAGCTTTAGTTTTATCAGTTTAATTCAAGAAAATTGTCGTGGTTCATAGGTTTTATGTGTTGTTTTTTCCCCATAAAAATATGTGTTTACTAACTTTTCATTTACATTTAAGGCCTGACTACTTCATCAACTAAAACTGTAATAGATTTATATGTTAACTAATACTTATTTGTTTCCTGATGTAAAATGTCAGAAAAATCTAATTTTCCCACACGATGTTTTGTTTCATTATGAACTTATTATTTATGTAGTTAAAGGTTTAAAAAAATGTCTTCAAAAAGTGTACCTACTTCAGTGTGTGGAAGATTGCCCATGATTGACAAGTCTGAGGTTATGTTTGGTCAATCCGTGACGGTGACGTGTGACGCCAGGCGTGACGAGTATGTGTTTGGTGTGATACGACACGTGACATGGATGTACCTGACTTTATATCGTCATCGCACCTCGATAACAATAGCTGATTATAGCAAATACGGCGAAGACGAGGTATGGTTTCAATTTGAAACCATTGTTAAATGTTTTAACATTACTTAACAGTTTGGAGTCGAGTCTATTCCCAATCCAAGATTAATTTATTCTTAAAACATCATTGGAAAAAAAAAAAAAAAAAGCTACTTACTAATTATATAAGAGTTAAACAAATTCTTTAGTTTATGAAACGTCATTTTACAATTTCGCGTATTTCAAGTACTGAAGATATTACCTAACGCGAGTAACAAATTTAAAGCTACGTCAATGCTAAACAATTTTAATTTACATAACATTTTCCCGCTCGAAATCATCCAGACGTTATTTATCAAGTCTGCTTGCTGGCCCTCAGTTATTATTAGGAGCTAGACTATTAAATGTAATCTCCTGATATGTATATGACTTAAGATGTTGGCTGGTGGAAGCCTGATACGTCATGTCATTAGGTGTAGCACTGACGTGAAATAAATGAGCTTGCAGGAACTAATCGTATTTCCAGATGTATATTTGGAACTGTTAAATATATACGTGAATTTCTTTCGTTTGTTAAAGGATTACATTATTGGTATGTTAAGTGGAATTATTGGTGGGTTAAGTGGAATTATTGGTGGGTTAAGTGGAATTATTGGTGGGTTAAGTGGAATTATTGGGGGGTTAAG